>JACXIL010000287.1:1783750-1942427 GCA_014737365.1 Bombus soroeensis | reverse complement strand
CTTATTCTCTATTTTAATTCTATTTATCACATGAATAAAATTCGTAGCACAATTGAAAATTTCATTTTTTTGCATATTTGAATTATCGAATAAACATTGTATATTCAATAAATCGCCTTTTATTAACCAAATGTAACAATCCAAACTCCTTAAAAAAGGCAGTATGCCATTAACAGGTAGATTTTCTATTTTTGGCAATTCACTTAAAATTATACGATTAAATGTTTCAATTCCATATGTATCGATATAATTATTTATTATTGTTTTAGCTGAGTTACAATCTGCTACATGTTCAGAAAGTTTTACAACTAGTTCCATACATTTTATCCGACAATGTTGATCTAAACAACCACATTGTGTGAGCAACCACTTTACAGCATCGATTAAAGTTGAACCTTCAAATTCATAAGGTTTCCTACGATTATGATGTTCTGCGTTTAACAGATTTTTCTTTGCTATTAGAACTCTCTCAACATGATTAAGAGCATTAATGATTGATGGGTCACTACAACCATCCAAGCTTTTAATGAAACTGTATAAAATTTCCAACCAATATATAGATACAATTTTTTCATCTTCACGTAGAATGCTATAAATATGATTAAAAGCTGTTGCGCCTGCTATTCGTTTAGAGGCAGAAGGATGCAGAGCAAAATTCGTCATTTTATTTATGACTTTATAAATATTCGACTGACTTATTGCCGCATTATCAGACTGTTTTATGGACCATTTAATAAATTCGGCCAAGCATATCCCAGAAAATTCTCTAAGAGACGAATTGGATTCATCACATAGACCTTTGAACAGCAAATCGAGAAAATATGTAGTAGGTAGAGATTCGAGCATAAATTTTGAGCTTAACCAGTGAGTTAGCTGTAGCATTAAAGGATAAAAAATTTGTCTCGCTGCTTCTTCGTAATCGCAGCCCAAATTTAGTAAGGCTGGACATAACATTGTGTAAAGAGAAACGAATCGATCTGGACTAGATACTAAGTATTGTGATGTTTTGCCAAGAACGTACATTACTATCGAATGAAGTACTTCACAGGCAATTACCTTCGTCCGTCTATCCCCAGAATTTTGAGCCAATAATATTATTCTGGGCAAAATTTTATCAAAATGAATATCCACTTGTGTATCAGAAAAAGTCAATGAGTATTTAAGTAAGTCTTTCTTGTCCCAAGTAGCTCCTGTGTCCATAGATTTTTTATATATGAAATCCATTATTATATTTGTATCAAGCGAAGCGATAAACAACAAAACTTTCATCTGAAATCTTTCTAAAGTGTTCTCATCGTCTCTTAATATTATTCGTTTAATAACTTTTCGCTCGGTTTTTATGATATCTTGTAGAAATTCTACAGAACTTTCACCACTGTGTAAATATGGTTCCAAAAATGGTACTATTTCTTGTAAAAACACAGCTGTGATTTGATTATCAAAATGATTTGTCCATTTTTCTAATGTGTTTAAAGCTTTACAAGCTAATTCAAAGTCACTTATACCAACTTTAAAGGCAATTTTAAATGTTGGAATTGTACTGTTCAGTATCTTTTCTACATATAACATTGGTACATCTAAAATTAAGTGCACGCATGTAGTTAACAATTCATTGGAAAATGTAGGAATCAAATTCAATACGTTCATTATATACTTATTTAACATTTCTAATGTTTCTGTTTCAATCTCATCGCTACTTAAATCACAAATATGTTTAGATATTGCGTGTACTAATTTATAAAAACCCGACACTAAATGATTTTTGTAAGATTTACTAATAACTTTTAATAAGAATTTGTGTATTGTATTTATGAATAAAGAGGTGTCTAAGCTGTTAATTATATCGACGTATAAATCTGCGATATTAACGAACGTTCGAAAATCTGCTTCATTTTCAGCAATTTGAGAAAAGGCTGCATCTGAAAATATATTATCTTCTTTCGTTTTTGTGCTCAGATTTAATTTGTCGATTAATGCAGTCCCCACATGCATAGTTGAATCAATTACATATTGTATAGTTTCTCGGCTATATTTGAAATCTTTGTATTTGTATTTGTTTTGATCTAAAAGTTGTAGCCACAAAGGCAAATAATCTTTATAGCACAGTGGTCGTTCTGACAGATTATTCAATCCTCGTTGTAATTCAGCATCAACAAATAAAGTATGCGAACAGGTCCATACTACTCCATTATAAACTAAATATTTAAACACATTATGTAAAAAATACTAAAATATTAAATTTCATTTATGAATATTTATCAAATATATACTTACTTAAATTATATAAAAATTCATCTAACAGATTTCTGTTAATTGTCATAATATTAACGATCGTATTTATCAATAAGGATACAGCAAAATTCTGGTTAGATACAGGGAATTCAGGAAATCTCTTAATTAAAAGAATACTAAGCTTTGTGATTATATTAATTTGATCAATTGAAAGATCGAATGTATGTAATATTATTTCTGAAAGAGCTTCTTGATAATTGCAAATACTTTCCAAGTGTATTTTTTCTATATCATCCCTGCAAAATTATGGGCATTAATAAATTTATATTACAAAATATTTGAAAGAAGCAAATATATAATTGATACCTTGAACAGAGTGGCATAGCACAATTAGCTATCAAAGAAAACATATTTTTCACATCATTATTAGTAAGATATATCTTACATGGTGCAGCTATTTGACTAAATCCATATATAATATAACATAGCATATTTGAATTTACATGATGACTGCTCCTTAATTGTTCCTCAAAAAGATTTTTAAAATACTAGAACATGATAAATATTAAAATATTATAGATATTGTCAAATTTTATATAAACTATTCTACAAAATAGATAGTTACCAGGAATATTGCTTTATCACTCTCAGATGATTTGTGTTTTAAGATGTGTCCAATTACTCTGTAAAATTTTCTTAAAGCATATTGTCCACATTGACTGCATTTCACATTTTTATCTTGGGCCACATTTGTCAATAAATCATACCAGTATTTGTAATCGCAATAAACAAAATCACCAAACAAATCTATATGTCTGGACAAAAAATTAATTGCAGATCTCATTGAAACTTTTTTAACTGAGTATTTTTGTGGATTACTTAATTCTTTGACCCATGTGTATAGTTCCTTATAATACTTTTCTTCTATCTTCTCTGTAAGCCTTGTCAATATATTTGAAAGAGCATCCAAATATACTTGAAATATATCAAGTGAATGGGACATAGTTTGTGGATTATACTAAAATTTTTAATGCAAGAATGAAAATTTTTTCTTCAAAGATATTAAACAATAAAATATACCTGTTTGATAAAATCATTCCTTAATTGCTGGAAAATTATATGATATTCTTGTGCCTCTGAAACTTCTGGATAATGTTTTGCGATTGTTCCAAGTACAGAAAATAATAAGCTTCTTTCTGTAAAAAGTTAAAATTATTGTCTTTATAATTTTAAATTATTTACATGTAAAATAAATTTGTTTATATATTCTAATTCTACCTTTAATGTTAACAAAATGAAATAAGGATACAAATTCTTTTACAGTTTTATCTAATTCAATTTCATATTCCTCAAAACTTGCTATCAACTTATTAAATGTACTGCAAGCAGCATTTTGAATAAGTGCTGAACAACGTGTTTTAAGTGCCTGTTGGCATACATTCTACAAACAAACAAAGCTTTAATGTGCTCCGTAAATATCCATGAAATAACATTAATATTATACCTTTGTTCCAACTATATATGGTACAAATATATCACAGAACTGTTCTATGATAAATTCAAGAAGATGAAATGCTTCTTTAACTGCCGTATCAAAACCTTTCTCAGGTTTGTACTTCCCAAGTTCATTATTAAGAAAAGAAAGTAAACCTTTCTTTTCATCAAATAATATAGATAGCATTAATTCTGGAGACAAAAATTGCAAATATTAAGTGTTAGTATTTAAAATACAGTTACATATATTCCTTTTACAAAATAAATACAATATTTTACTGTAGTATTAAAAAATAAGATCTATGCTTTATGATATATAATAAGATTTATTACATACCACTATCATCTTTTGCTATATTTTGAAAGTATTTTTTACTGTCTTTCAAAATTTCCGTTAAATTTGTGCTGTTTCTTTCTTTAACAGCTCTTTCAAAGATATCCATAAACGTTTTAAACGATTCCATGTTCTAGCAACTTGTATAAATCAAGTATAATTTAGCGATTGAATTTTGATTGACATAATATAAAATCTTTTTATATGTCTACTTCGTATATCGTGTATTGCTTTAAGTCTACCTGTAAAAATATGATGATATTGTGTTCCGACTAAATATTACAGAAAAGTATACAACGTAGATAATATGACGTAGAAATATGTAACCGGCTAACTACGTATTAATAATATATTACAATTAATTATTATAACAAAGACCATTTTGTAATTGAATTATTTTAAATATTTTATTAAATAATTAAAATGGTGCNTATATATATATATATATATATGTTTATCCCAGGAACTTTATCATTTATGATCTATAATCAAAATTAAAACTTTTGGGATTATCTATTTCATTTTTATGTATATTATGAATTATATATTGTGAGAGATATTTGTAATAAAATTGAAATAAAAGAAATTCCGTTAAGTGATAGTACTAATATTTTACATTAATAACCACAAAATCTAAATCTAATCACGTGTTAGTCATATAGTTCAGTTTCGTAATCGGTAGATAAAACATTGCTGGGGGCATTAGTAGATTTATCAGAGGAATATAATCTTAAAGAGCGCAAAATATATTATAATATTGTTTCATTTATGGAAAGATAATTGTTATATTAGTTCTACTCTATTTTATAACAGGTACTAATATAATATTTTTACATGATAAGAAAGATACATATACAGATTCAATGACGAACAAAAATTGTTTAAATCATTACTATCTCTTCAAGATATAATTATTGCAAAATAGTGATCAATCCTTTAATATTAGTTTTAATACATTTTCACAGTTTCGTTTGATCATCATAAAACAACAAATCATTAAGGCCTAAATCCACATTCCTTGCTCATAAAGACCCATTGAACAGGTCTTCACGCAACGCACAAAGCAAAATAAAACAACATATCAGATGCGTGCATACAATGGTCAGTATTGACACGGTTTATTGATTTTATCTTTATCTGAATAAATTTTAAGAATTCACAGCAGTCAATCGCATAAAGTGGTTACAAAGAAAACAGAAAAGTGTAAAGAGAAAGTACAAGGAAGTGATGCAACGAAAAAGAAAAGGCTCCGATTTATAACGATCTATGATTGTCCAGAGTGTTTAGAAATCAATAATTTTTGGTGTATAACATCGTAAAGTGTTGTAGAAAGTGACTACACAACATAAATAGCGATAATTTAGTACGATAAATCTGTCAAAGTGTTTACGAGATAACGAGGCACGGAGAGTTGAAACTACTTTCTGTATCAAATCCAGTTCAGTATTTCCATATCAGCCTCCGAGTAAGACAGTAGATCTCGCAATGAGTAATCAGACCAATATTTCAGAGAACAAAGTGATCAATTTTGGTGCCGGACCAGGCAAACTTCCGGAACAGGTAACGCTGAAATTATTACATATATTAATCGAGTCTATTATTTCTAATCTTCTAATTTTACTTTTTCTCCATTTTTTTTAAAAGACATTATGTAAATATTAGTTCATGGACAATAGGAAGAGATGAGTTATAGAAATAGAAATATGATTTATGAAAGGTGAAGATATTTCTCTTTTTTCTTTTATTTCTATAGGCTCCTGTGTATTAATTGATGTTGACATAAATATTATTATCTTCAATATCATTCACTTAATATTTCTTGTCAAAATGTTTTTGAAATGCTTTTTTCAATTAGGATTATTTTTATTTACATGCACTCATTCGTGTAAGATATCACAAGCAATTTGGTAATACTTTTATTATATATATTATACGACTTATTAATTCGTTGGATTAGAATTAATCAAATTTATTTCTTCAGTTATCACGCATGTTTAATATCGTCAATATCAATGATAATAAATATTGAATTAATCTATACATGTCAATATGAGGTATTTTTTGTTCTCAAGATTATTTCGTTTATATTCTTGTCTCTCTTCATCACGAATAAATTACACTGTGTTACGGTATGTTTCTTTTGCAGGTATTAAAACAAGTACAACAAGAATTGCTCGCCTATGGTAATACTCAAATCAGTATTTTGGAATTGAGTCATAGATCAGCTGAGTTCAAAAGCGTTATTGAAAATGCACAAGCAACGTTGCGAGAAATACTGTAAGTTGTTATGAAAATATAAAAAATATAATTTTCTTCTGAACAATGGCTCTCGTTAATCAGTCTCGAGTAATATTAGAAATCATCTATGAGTAACTTCTAGCGTTGATATATGTTTCTAAATGAAATAACGAATGGTTCAAATTTTACAGACACGTACCCGATAATTATAAAATTCTGTTTATGCAAGGGGGTGGAACAGGTATATTTGCCGCTGTTCCTTTAAATATGATGGCAACTGATACCGCAGACTACTTAGTAACTGGTAAATTTTTAAACATTGTTCTGCGCTATAAAATATACAACCTACCAATACCAACAATAGATATAATAATCACTATCTAAAAATAAAGGTAGATAGTTTCTTGTATTTTAACGTAAATTCAATTTTCGAGGCACGTGGTCGGCCAAAGCGGCGAAAGAAGCGGCCAAGTATGGCAAAGTGAATTTGATCTTGCCACAAACTACGAAATACACGGAAGTTCCTGACCCATCTACTTGGAACCTGGATCCCAATGCGTCTTATGTTTATTATTGTGCAAACGAAACAATTCACGGTAACTAGATAATAATACAAAAAATCAAGACAATAGCCTCAACGTGAATAATCAGAAAGTATCTCATTATTTAAGGAATCGAGTTTAATTATATTCCTGAAACGAACGGAGTACCACTGGTCGTTGATATGTCATCGAATATACTTACAAGACCTTTCGACGTTTCGAAGGTACGTAATATTTATCCCGATAAATATTGAGTATAACAATGAGTAGATCAATTATCATAATACCGATTAATTAATTATTATAATATATCTTTCAGTTTGCTGTAATATTTGCTGGCGCTCAGAAAAACATCGGTCCGGCTGGTGTGACTCTCGTGATAGTGAGAGATGATGTTCTCGGTCATGCTTCGAAGTTCTGTCCAATAATGTTCGATTTCTCTGTTATGGCAGCTGATAACTCTATACACAATACACCACCAGTATTTCAGTACGTATTTCTATAATAATGAATTTCATATATAAATAAGAAAATATATTAAATTTTTATTGCCAATTTATATTGATTTTTAGAATATACGTAGTTGGGCTAGTTTTCAAATGGATCAAAGAACGCGGTGGTGTTGAGGGAATGGAGAAACTGGCAATTGCAAAGAGTCAAAAGATATACGACGTGATCAACAAATCAAACGGTTTCTATTCATGTCCAGTTAAATCCGACGTAAGGAGTAGAATGAATGTGCCATTTAGGATAGGCAAAAACGATGAACAATTAGAAAAAGAGTTTCTATCTGGTGCGAGTGCACGCGGAATGCTTCAATTGAAAGGTCACAGGTCAGTAGAAAATAAAACTTGTATATGTAATATATATATGTTAAAAATTATACGAACTATGTTTTACATACCACACACACACACACACACACACACACACACACACACACACACACATATTGTTGTTTTGTTATCTTTTAAATTAAGCCTAATAATATTTAATTACAGATTAGTAGGTGGAATTCGAGCGTCTATGTATAACGCTGTTACTGTGGAGGAAGTAGAAGCATTGGCAAAATATATGATGTGGTTCTATGAAAAATATAATAAAAATTAGGAAATTAAAGTATATTTACTGGAAACATTATTTGGTTAAGAATAACTTGTATGTATGTGTAAGACATATAGAATATCATTACAAGATCTGTCAAACTTTTGTATATCTTATAAAATTTGTATGTCAGTAAAAAATATATCTAATATAAAAACTATCACGTAATATTATGTAATATTTAATGCTTCAAATATATTTTTACCTTTTTCTACATTTTGCAGTGTTCAATTTCAAAATTATTGTTTTAATAAAATATTAACATTATGATATCAATGGCCTTTTACATGTACAACTTTCTCTATCTTGGGATACCTTCTTTGCAAATATTAGATCTAGCTCTCTTTCCAGATTAAAATTAGTTCTACGACATCCATCAACCACTGCTTTGGCCCACTGTAATTAATATTTTTTACAGAATTGATTAATATTTACCTTAAATGAGTCTTTCATTACCTTAAAGTATTCTTTTACTCTATCTTCTGACCAACCAACTGGTATAGCTTTTTGAAGATCTCTTAAATTATATAATTTATCTGCTAGCTTTATCAATTTAGCTTTGTGACTGGATTTAAGGGCATTCTCTATTTGTAATCTTTTACGTTCTACTTTTGGTAAGCTTTTATCATCGGTTAGTTCCTTAACAATGTTACAAACCTCTGTACCAAATTGAGTTTCTATCTCTTCAAATGTAGTATCAGTATCTTCTACAGTATCGTGTAAAAGAGCTGCTATAATTACAACAGGATCATGAATATTGCCTTCTTGTACCAAAATATTTGCTACTCCTAAAAAATATTTTCACACCATGTTATAATTTAAAATTATGATTATATACTCGTTTTGTTCGATATTTGTTTTATAAAACAAACTTGTTTTTAAAAATTTACAAACCTATTGGGTGATTTATATATGGTGTTTCGTTTTCATCCTTTCTCCTCTGATCCTTGTGTTTTATTGCTGCAAAATTGGCACATTTGATTACTATTGATAACAATTCTGCATTAGTCAATTCTCTGGAACATAATTTGCAAGATCCGATTACAGTCAATGGATCATGATTGACACATGGTACAGAAATATCATTCTCCATGTTTAATCTGTTGCGTTATGCCACAATTTTCCACTTCGTGTTTTATAATTAAATTTAAAAGAATTATTGATATTAATATTGGATATTATAGCGACAGAGAGAAAGCTTAATGCTATGAATAAATTTTTCCGAATAAATAATTTTTTAAGAATTATAAAAATTATAAAACATACAACAGTTATAAAATATACTCTTTTATTTAATAATACTACTCTATAACGAGAAAGGTTACAAATATATAAAAATAATTCTCTCTACTAGACGTACTTTAGAAATTATTTTGATTGCATCAATTAATGTTAGTTAATTTTAAAACTTGACAATAGAGGAGCTACAGATACCCAACAAGAAGCGTACAAAACATAACCTAAACATTGTGAATTGCGTTTGTTACTTAAGAGCGTAATTTATTTCTGAAAATGTCACTCAAAAGGAAATTAACACAAGATGACTTGCGTAAAGCTATGAGTGAACACAAAAAGAAAATAGGAGCTATTAAAAAAATTGAATCGCCGCTGGCAAAATATCCTTTTTATTGCAGTTTTATATATTTTAATATAAAGTTTTTTCTATATAGTTCGTTTTGCATTATATTGTTTTAATTTTTGTTTTATAATAACAAAATTTTGTTAATCTATATATTTAAGAGTAGTAAAAGTTAAGTATATTTTGCATAAAATTATCATTCCAAAAAATAACATTTTAGATACTAAAATATTTTTGAAGAACCCTTAACCATAGTAAACACATATACAGATGCAGGACAACTTATGTGTATTTTATGCAAAACCATTGTACGCAGCGAGGCAGTTTGGCCAGTACATTTAAATTCAAAGACTCATAAGGAAAATATCATATTAGCAAAGAAAACAAAACTAGAAACAAATCCTACAAAAGTTCAAACGTTTAAGAGGCCTACATCTCCTTTACAAGAATCATCAACAAATAAAAAAATAAAGGGTATATTAAAAAATTCTACACAGTCAGCACAAGTTCTGTCAAGTTTACCATCAGATTTCTTTGATAATCCTAAACAAGTCAATTGCACTATACCATCAAGTACTCCTATAATAACACAACAATATGAGAATGATAAAGAACCTGTACATGAAAAACATTTGAAAAATGTAGAAATAGAGGAGGAAAAAGAAAAAGAGAAAAGCAAAGATACAAATCAACCACCTCTTCCAGAAGGATTTTTTGATGATCCAGTTTTAGATGCTAAAGTAAGATCATTGTATAACAATTTTCTGTAATAATATAATGTTAAGTCGAGTAATTTATGTGGGGATTTTTAGGTGCGTAACGTAGAATATAAAAATCCTATAGAAGAGGAATGGGAGAAGTTCCAGAAAGAAATTAAAGAGGAAGCGGCGCAGTCTGCGCAAATTATTGCAGATGATCAAGAAGAGGCAACAACAGAAAGACAATTAGATGAAATAGAGGAACAAATAAGACATTGGTCTAGGTAATTTAAATCACAGTGAATTTAATTGCCTACAGATCATAATGAATAAACGAAGTATTATTTTGCTAGGGTAATGGATCTTGTAAAACGTAAGGAACAGGTGCAGGCTACTGACAGAAAACAAAAGAATACAGATGAAGATGTATCCAGCGAAGACGATGTCGATTTCGATGAATTTCTCGATTGGAGGGCCAAAAATTCTTATAAATGAAATTTCTAATTAATGTACAGTATTTATGACTGTAAATATTTATTTGAGTAATTTCAAAAGTACTTTTGGAGGTACGAAAAATAATATCCAGAAAGTTGTATTAATTAAATTTTCATGTAAAATTCTAGACATTGTTTGCATAAAAAAAAAAAAAAAAAAAAAAAAAAAAAAAAAAAAAAAAAAAAAATAGAAAAGAATAGAAAGAATAGAAAAATGTTTGTTTAAAGAAGAAAAACTCCTGTTTAAAGAAGAAAACGAGTCTACAATTTGTACAGTGTATTAAGATTTTATTAAAACGAATTCAAAGAGTCAGAATATAATTAAGTTTCAAATACAATTGTTATAGATTATTAATTTATCCGTTACAAGCTATAATATGAAATGTATAATATAAAGGTTACAAGGTAGGCTAAGCCGCTAGTAAAATAGTGTGAGTAGTATATTGCCAAAAATTTAACAATACCCACTTTCGTTACATACCAGACATTATAAAATATTGAAAATCGAAAAATGAGAGACTCGCATACTCGTTTTTTACCCGCACCCATCCACGCGCAGTAGCTAGGAAATTCTACAATATGTATCTAATCGCTAATTAAAAGTTTCTCGCGTGAGTTTCATCTAACATCTGCGTCGAACGATATTACGTTATAATCTCTGAAAAGTTACGTCTCTGTAAGATTCCACTTTGCTAACTAGAAATCCTGCATTTTAAATACTCTTAGTGTTTTACAACGTAGCATGTAATCGTGTAGAGCTTAATTTTTATTTTTACATGATTTTACTTCTTTTTTTTCTTTTTGTAATCGAGAAGCGAGACCTACATTTTACGACTATATCGTGTTTGTGTATCTGTATATCATATGTATATAAATATCTCGAGACGAGTATATAATAATTCTTTCTTTTTCTTTTTTTTTTTTACGTTATTTACTCTAAATCGAATCACAACATTTCTTCATCGCGAACCGTCCAACGATCATACTAATCGAACATTATGAGACGGATCATTGAATTTAAGCACAAAATGCGATCAGACGAAACTTCTAAGCTTATCCTTAATATATGTAATTCTACAGAAGCTCAAACGTGCGTACACGCTACGTAGTCCCTTAAAAGCAGGCGGTGCCGATGATTACATTAATTCGTTACAATAATATTACTAATGTTCAAAAGAAATGGATACTGGACCTTAACGATATTCATTGAACGATCGTTTATAATACAATCGGATAAATTGTGTTGGATACGAAAGAGTCACGCAGGCAAGGCTGTGTAACAAGAAATTTTTACAAAATCACGAAAGTCTCGGCTGAAAGATCGCTTCCTAAGGACGTTTTATATATTTATTATATATGCATGTATATTGTATTTCGACAAAGCACTGACGAAGATAGTTCCTCACGGACCGACGATCTTTCATTTCGATCTTTTCATCTCTGATCAATTTGATTTGGATTCAGCATCGACAAAGGTATTGTCTAATTTTTTGATTTAGGGATGTTCCATCGTTGTCAGTAAGAATTGTCGGTTTCTTGTTGCGTCTTCCGGTTTATCGAAGTGTTCTGTTAGTTTCTACTGAACGCGACGAATGCGGAAGAAAATAGCGTCGTCGATCGAGTTACCCACAAAGATATCAAAAGTGGTCACTGGTTGAACTTTATAAATTGATTTACTTGAACAGTGATGAGTACGTATACAAGTACTTATGTAATTGGTATCGTCACAGAGAGTTCGTTTGGACATGAAAAACCGATTTTGTCGGAACAACGTAGTCCCACGAGAACGAGAAGTAATCCAAACACTTCCCCATATTTGGATTACAGTATCGTTCTTCCGTGTATCTATAAACTGTGACAGTTCAGGGAACAACAGCTTGCCTTGATTTCTTGGATGATTCTATTATTAAAAATCGATCCAGGATCACAAGAGGATTCTTAAGCGACCTTCTTTACAAGAAGTACGGACTTGCTGTCCAATGATCGATGGTACTGGACAATTTACCGAACAATTCCTGTTTCTCTTCCTCTGTATCCTTAAGTTTGATGTCCCTGATTCGAAGTTCCTTATATAGTCGTTTTACGAATCTATATAACATTGAAAGGTATGTTTCTCAAAGGAACGAAGATTTCTTGTTGGAATAGATCGAAACGATCGGTTGTGATAAATGAATCGAGACGAATCAACGATTTGATTGATCGTTAGGTATTCGGAAGGAGAATACGAAGGAAGAAGAGAATTTAACGAGAAAAGAAGGATGAGACGTTAATTAGTCGTAAGTTTCCATATTTTGGATCGTTATCGACGATTATACGAGAAACAGAGCAAAATTGTTTACTCTTCCTATGTAGGAAACGTTTCTCTGGATCGGAGGGCGCGATGAAGAGCGGAATATTCCATCGTTTTACAATACAAGAGATTTTACAAAAGTGAGCGAGTGTCTTTGTGTGATAAAGACGAGGCACACTGCTTGTCTCTTCGTTAATTTTCCTTTGTTTTGTTTTCGTTATCATAAGGGCGGAGGGAAACTAACGACTCGAGAAAAGCATCTTAATCGATACTGCTCTAAATCGCGTTAATTATTATACTAGAGATATTCTTATAAGCGAACGATTACTTTCCACAGAGCTGTATTATAAATAGAAGATTGTTTCAATGGACATTTCGTCGAGATACAAAGAACGCGATATATCGAGTCTCGGTTACTTAATTAGATATGGAACACTGGAGGGTACGTTCTATCCGAAAACTGAAACCTTCCCCGAATTTCGTTTGCGGATCAGATCGATCCCTCCTCGTTATCCTCTTAAATCCTTATTTAATAAACATTTGCTCGTCTCTCTTGTTCACAAAACGCAGCTGCATTCTTTCTTATTTTGTCTGCCTTTTTTTACATATTTTTTCTCATATTTTTATCATTTTTTTTTAAATTTTGTTTTTAAACTTTTATATTCCATTCTGAATCCTTCACGAATATCACATACGCTCGTTAATTCAATTATCGCTTAAATCACTCAATCTCGGTTATCGTTAATGATGATCGTTAAATGATCGATTTAAGATAGCGTTAATCGTTAAAAAGACATCCCTAAATTTAGTTGATACTTTACGGCGAGGGTGCTATACAAATTGATCGTTATGTGTGCAGAAGACAAGAGTACATTTTAGGTGCGGGATCGATAATAACTAAGCGAGTCGAGCTTACACGATATTATATAATATCTATGAATTATCTTCTGTAAATGTTAAGAATAATGATAATCATAATAATTAACAATAATATAACAATGACGATAGCAAGAAGAATCTGTTAGCTATACGTTGCACATAGATCACAGAGTGGATACAGTCGCTAGGCATTCAAAAAATTAATCTACAAATAGTGCAAATAGTGCCAAGCCTAGTATTATATATGTATATATAATTTTCTTCTTCTTTTATATTGGTATATATATATATATATATAGATTTATATATATTTATTCATTTATTTAATTAATCTCATCTGTTTTTTATATGTAAATATGTACTATGTACGCGAGAGCGCAGGCACTAAATTGCTGAGATACAATCGTACCGGACTATCGATGATTCTCATTACTTACTCGGGAAGAAAAAAAGATGATTTCAATGTGTGTATGTGTGTAGATATATCGATATAGCGTGTCTGTATGTGTATAAAGTATAATCGTTAATCGACGTTAGCTTTCGATAATGAGGTTTGGTGCAATTAATAATAAACTAATATAGTCGTATAAACGTGTACAATTTGTGTTTGGTCGTGTTCTATCTAAGGTGAAGCCTCTCGAGGTGATTTCGTCCATTCTATACTTTTTCAATCTCTTTGTTCTTATACTAAACTCTCTAACAGTTAACGGGAAAAAAATTAATTCTTTCAAATTTTCTAACACGTGAACCGTTCTGTTACTATCATTTTTGACGAATATTCTTTCTCGAGCAACGAAGGAGCTTGTCTCACGAGGCAGGCGGCTATAGAATGGATCGAGTAAGACACGTTCGCAAAGTTCAGAAGCATGCGAAAGTAAATCTTATGGAGCGCTCGATAAGAAGCGATAAGGGATAAGGATAAGTCGGACGAACAATCGATCGTGAGTGAACGGGTGTAACGCCTACGAATCTCACGGCGATGAGAAACGACCGTGCCGAGCTTACGTGTAACCCCCATGTATATAATACGTACATGTAAGTACCGTTATCTTCGTTTCCTGTTACGCGTAACGAACATGATCGCGCACGATTTCTTGTTAATCCTTACTTTAAACATGTTTATCAAGGAACAGATAGATTTCTGCTCGATGGTGTGCTTAAATATCACGCGGCTTAATTGGTTCGCTACGCTATGTATATAAGAAAGTATGCGTAGCGTTACCCCCACGATGTCGGTTCAAACACTTTTCGTCTGGTCCCATTCGTGTTGGCTTCTCGAAAAGAAAAACCAGAAAAGATTGCTATCTTTCTTCTGGCATGAACGATCGGTACTTCGTCGGTCGATATCTTGTGTTGGGAATACGTAATTCAGAGAAAGGATCTACCAGGAAGTCTTCCACAGGTGATCCTCTTGTCATCGATAATAATCTCGCGTTTCCCGTAGCAGACACCTCCTCGATTCCTTCGTACAATAATAACACGTATCGATTTTGTATCAGACCAGCTGACGATTTGAAATACCTACATACGATAAAGCGCAGCTACTACGACACCGGAGTTCCATCTTTTAGCTCTAGTTAAGATTTCGATTACTCGAGAAACTATCCGTTGTGGATCGTAAAACGTAGTCAATGTATGTGTGTGAGTGTATATGTGTGTGTGAGAGAGAGTGCATATGCCATAAGGTTACATTTCACGTTGAAAAAATCGAGTACTTTGTACGCTGGTGTAATATTAAAAATACACAATACAATAGGATAGTAGAGATAAAAGACAGAACGCGATGGATACGAAGATTATCTCTCACGGACGAGCCGATCTGGATCGACTTTGGCTGATTGTTGTTCCGCGATCGTCGATGGATCGCCGTTCTTTTTTTTTAGCGTTCGTCTAAAACGATAGTTGGCGCTTACAACTTTGTTAGAAAGATCGACCAACGCGTCGAGTGTTACTAGGTTCGACAGTATCGTTTATAAAATACGAATTCGTTTCTATCGGCTAGAGAGTGTTTAGCTTGAAAGCGATGAATCTTTTTAGCATAAGTGACCACTTTAATGGCGAAACGTACGTTTTCGTTTGGTCCAAACATCGAAAAACATCGCAAATCGACGTAAAGCTCCGTATTTCCTGGACGAGTGACGTGGAAACACGAAATTTCCATCGTCTTTGCTATGTTCCGCCTTCAGATTTCGTTGACCCGTCTGTAACGCGAACCAATAGCAAACGAATAGACCGAAAACGAGGAAGCTTCGTCTCACGAATAGAATCACGAATCGCAAGGCTAAGCTTCCTTCTTTACTCGTAGAAAGGAATTATGCTTCTTTCCTAAATGTCCTGCCTTCTTTCTTAACTGCAACAAAATCTAAACGACCTATGAGAATTTATTTGCGAGAATTTGCTCGCTATACTTCAAACGCGTCTCGATAAGATCCTCGATAAGATTCTATGGCGAATTCCACGCGATTATCCGCGTTTCTTTATGCAAAATGTTTCGAACTTTGAACCCTTTTTAACGGTACCATAAGTTACGTTTGTCTAGCTTTATCAAAATCGCAAATACAAACTCGATCATTCTCAAACCGAAATTAAACAATGATTATCTCGCAATTAGTAAAAATCACAATATCGTTTACCGCATTCTCTGAATTTCTCAAATTATACATAACTTTAATATTACCTTTGAACTTTGTTTTATGATCGATAATAACAACGAATGTCTAGTATGCAAACGCTCGTTAAACAATTCTACAATTTTGTACCAAAGCAGCAGACGTAAGACGCAAACGAGCGAATCTTTTCGTGTCGAATAAAAAAGACGAAATAGAAAATAGATTTTAGAAACGTGAATAGGATAACAGTTTTGTACGTTCTGAAAAAGAGATTGCTTAAGTCGCTTCGAAGACGATCTTTTCATTGCGGGCGACCTCGCGATCGTCGTTGGAAGGAAAATGGCGTGGCAACGATGATCGTGAGGGCTGTACTTCCGTTCTCCAGCGGATCTACGTCTTGGCATCGAGAATTTCTACGGTGACGTTTTCCAATACGGTTTCTGTCATGTTGCTCGGTTGATTCGGTGGGGACTTATTCGATTTCGTCGAGACGGCCGACGCGTTTCCACTGCTGCTGCGACTTCCACGTCGTGATCCTGTTCGTGAACCTGGTGACAGAGATTTTCTTGCTAAAGTATCGCGTGCTTTGTCGCGACCGCATGCCTCTGACATGACACGAAAAGCTGGAATAAAGTTGAAAGCATGAAGAACCGCGCCGAGGGGAGTATACCGTTCGATCGGAGCGGATCTTTCGTTGCGATCGTGAAAGAGTTACAGTGGCGGTCGTAAATTTCACGTGGAATATTTCGCAGAGAAATTCTATTCGACAGGTTCCTTCCTGAATGTGAAAAACTAAAACGAAAATCGAAGTTGTATAATACTATTTTGCCATTTTAGAAGAAGAATTTCATTTATAATTTTGTTGATAACTTTATGAATTATTTATAGTTCATAGACTAATTCTATAATGTTACATATTTGTATATCTGTTTTATTCAATCTTATTTTATTCATTTATTATTATCACATCGTAGTTTATTCATCCTTAAATGCTATTTCGGGTGAAAGTTGATAGCAGCACATCCTTTTTTCAATGTTCATTGATAGAGTTAAATAATCTATTATTAAATGCTGGTATTAAATGCTGCATAAAATGTTAAAATATCAAACTTTAGGCTTTTTACGAATAACTGTAACTTCGTTTCCAACGTTTATTGTTTTCTTTCAATGAATATTTGCGCTTCCAATCGCCACTGTGTGAGCTTGCATGCAAATTGTCTAACTCTACAAGTGCTCGAGAACTCGAATTGTAAAGGTGTTTGAAGTGAAACTCGACTCGATCGATTTCACCGTGAATGAATCTTCAGAGAGGAAAATAGCAGCATGGGCAAATCTTCGTTTGCTCGTAAAACCAAACGGCCGATTATGTCGAGGCTTTCATTAACCATTAACGGTGAAATCAATGGATAATCTATCTTACCGTGTAACCGAGATGCATTTCTCAAATGCGATCCGGTCTCTTGTAAAACTACTTCAGAACTCCTTGCGATAATGGAAATGCACGCGTATACTATTTTATCGATTCTCGTTGTCGTAACTCGTGTATCACACTATTAACTAATCCGTTTGTACTACACGGAGGAAATAAAAAATTTCTTTCCTCGCAGAAAAATCATCTATCGATTATACGTGCTATATACTACGTTTTAATTGCAAAAATAATTACTTATAATATAACGTAATAATATTTTTATTTTCAAAGTAATTATTTTCGATATAAATTTATTCGAAGAAATAGAAATAAAATGGTCCGAATGTTTTCTTATTCCCTCCCAATTTCATCTACAAATTTATCGAACTTTATTGTGTGCCAATAATGGAAATAACTAGTTAGACTATAAACGTAATCGCGATCTCTACGACAGAATCATCATCATACGCAAGCAATGTTCTTTTACTGTAGCAAGCAACTATAGTCGTGATCCTCGAGAACGCTAGATAGAGGAGACTCGGATCTATTTGTGTTTGTAGAACAACTCACACACTTCTAGGCTCGAAGTTCTGACGTATCCGAAAGAGGGTAAGTAACCATAATATAAGGGCTATATACAAAATATACACACACACATATATAATGTGTATATATATATATATATATATATATATATACATACATACATATGCTAACATGTGATAACATCGTAAGAATTATAAGAAAAAGTGTAATAAAAGAATTCGTAAGAATACGAAACTTACCCTCTTTGAAGGACGCGTCAATTTGAAAAGTTTTTTACAATAGAGCACCTCATAGGTCCACGGTACATGATAATCAAGAACAATGGTCACAGACGGGATCATTAAACAGACTACTGCTATAGATGGTCGACTGCAAAGAGAGTCAAATCCATTAAAAAAGAGGAACATGATTATGACGAGTTAAGATGCATCGTTCTGTCACGGCGCTTTTTAAGATCACTCTCGTTATATCGTTTCTAATGATCTACGATGATTTCTCAAACCGTTTAACCCCTTGACCTTACGCATTTCGATTCAAAAACGTATATCAAACATCAATTCTTAGTATCTTTTTAACCGCATTGCGATCCCAGAATTACAATCTTGTTCTCATTTTTGCAAACGAAAGGGATTTCCAATGTTCTTGAGATATTCTTTGGCGTCAAAAAATACAATCAGGCTGAGACCGACGAATAAAAAACATAGCAATTGAGGGTTAATCAATTGAGGGTTGTTTCGAATAATCGTTTACTAACCGGCCAAAGGGTTATCGATAGGTTTTTATTTAAATCTATTCTTTTGTTTTATTCATTATCGTTCACCTTCGAGTTTCACTTACGAGTTTTGATGCAATTCACTTAACAATTGTCCCATGATTTCACGAAATCGAATAGCATATTGAAACAAGCTAATATAAAAACAATGAATATAAGAAAGATTATGATTTTTGTGTTTTTATCGTGGCACATAGACGGTGGAAGATTTCAGGAAGAGTTCCACGTGATTGTTGAAAACGATGCATCCAGAATTGTAACGTATCGATCTCGATGCATCCTTGAATTTCAAAGTAACGAACAAATATCTACCCTTTTGGCAGGCAATTGTACATGCGAAAATTTCTGAAGGATTCTGAGCTTAGTAGAAGGATTCTAAAAGTAAAGAGTAGAAGTAGGCAAGAATAGGTAGTCACCTACTTTATAATATTCGTATCTATATTATACATATATGGGATGTTCTACGGAAATCGATATACTGGAAGATGGCTATTTTTGGTGCTAGCTGATTAGCTCGAGGAACATTCCAACCCTCTCATTAGTTCGTAGACTTACAAAAGTTAATTTAACTTCGAAACAACAACCTGCAAGTACTATCGGGACCAAAAAAACGATTACCGTTCTTTCTATTCCTGGCTGAACGCATTAGAAAAAAAAAGCAAAAAAGAACAGATCGTGCAACGCGTACCATTCGATTAAGAAGAAATATAATAAAGAGAGAAAGGAGAAAGAAAGGAAAAGTCGCGAAAATATTCTTTACACAATCGTGAATATTGAAACAGGAAAACAATGATTATTTCTATACTCTACACACACCTGACGTGGTCATTGCATTTTTTAAAAACAGAAAGTCCGTTCATGAATTACGTACGAGATGCTCGCTAAACAACTGGTTCTACACGTGTATTTTTCGAACAGATGTTTACCTTGAATATTTCACGCAACACACGCGGTACCTCTGCCAAAGCATGAAGCACCGCCAACTATATAGTCGCAGGCTAGACCGTGTCTAACTGTAAGACACGATCGTTCGACAATTGCGAACGTGGAGAACGTTTACCCGAGTCTTTTAACCTGCAATAACCCATAAATCTCTAAAACTATCGTCGTGGAACTGAATGGGAAGAAATAAAACTAAAAATAAAATGTAATAATGTAGAGCAAGAAGAACAAAATTGTAAAGTCGACTCGTTTTCCGTCGTGTAGGTATTCCTTTATCCCTTATCTTTTCTAAAATTTAGGATCAGGCCATAGAAACGTCGAGGCGTCTCGATTTCCATCGAACACCCGATATAAACTGGCGCGTAAAAGAGTCGCTTGCTTCGTTTCAACGGGACACTGTATAACAAGTTGCTTGCTTAGTAAGTGAATGAATAAAAACCCGTACGGCTCACTCTGTGCTGTGAGTGCTGAGAGTGTTTCGCACCTTGCGAGGCGTTCGGCGAGTGGGCGTGTAAGGAGGCCAGCGAGGGTTGCCTCGAGGGTGCCCGTACGCTCGCCCTTGAACCGCGTCTCTCCTGCGCGTGCAGGAGCTTGTTCTCCCTCAGTAACGACACGTTCATCAGACGGGCGTTCGGTGTATTGAAGATGGTGCGGTTCTCACGCCAACGAGCCCTGGAACAGATGTAACACAAAAATTGAAAAATTGAAATGGCACAAGATGTAACTGGCAGAAATGAAGATTGATTGATTCGTTACAATTTGCTGTACTAGCAAGTGTTATCTGGAATATTGAAATTTTCAAGAAACATTTCTTCTACTTATTTCTTAGATGGAGATCCTTCAATACAAAAATATTTCTTTATTTAATAATCCATTTTTGACAGCATTTATAATCGTTGACTATATTAAATTAAATATGAGAGATTAATAATGTCCTATCTACAGAATCGAATCGTAAAAATATTGAAACAAAGTATAAACTAATACTATCGTAATTTAACCAGTTAGCTGTTTTTAGCCCTGTTAGTAATAAAATTAAAAAATAGAACAGTCATTTAATTACAACTTAATTCTATATTATAACAGTTACATATGTTCTGTGTTTGACGAGTGTACTGGTCATCGCTTACTTTTTGCCACATATTTTAGGTACACACTTTTTAAAGAGGTCGCAACAGTTAACTGGTTAATTAAATTTTTGCTGTATATTAATTGCAGATCTATGTATAGTGTATGTGTTAATTGTAGACGTATGTATTAATTTAAAATATACACATCAAGGTATAAATTTTGCGCATGGTGTAAAGAATATGAAATGAAAAAAGGCATTAAAATTTGTACTAAATACGGAGGGTCCATTTTTAAGCATGACTGCTAGGTTGAAGTAGGTCATAAAGTCTGGTTACGTGAATTGGTAAAGACAAGAGTCACCGTGCAAGATATGCAAATAGATGGCTTACTTGCTGAAAAGCCTAAGGACGACGCAGATGATGATGAACATGAGGGCCATACCAACGAGAACACCGATCATCGTCGGATCGATATATTGGAGATTGGGTTCCTCTTTCTGCTCGGCTGTAAAAAACATATTTCACTCGCTTAATAACCTTTCCTTAACAATCCTTCCTTTTCATATCTTTTCATCCGCAGTTAAGTTCTATTTCATATCTTTCATTTTCAAAAAACGTAATTCATCGTTTATTTCAATGAGACTTGAGCAGCCTTGATGAAAGAGAAAAATAAAGAGATACGATGAGGTCGAATAATTTCTGAACTCTTTCTTTCACGGTTTATATAAAAGTTGGTATAATTGATTGGGACGTACATATCTTTTCACTAGTTAAAGTTAGATATTCTTTACACGATTGTACATCTTTTTTCTCGACAGTCACTGATAAAAACTTTTACTGCATTTAGTTAACCGCAATCTACTACAATCTATTTTCTTTTAGATGTTCATCTCACTATAAATCTTTGTAAAAAATATAAAATGTAGTCTCGTGTTCTTGCCTTCTAATCTCCGATTACAAAGAAAAGTAAATTGGTCGGAACGAGGCTTTTAACACATTCATTGCTAATAGTGCACATGATAAATTGATACTATTATTTAAGTAATACTCTTGCTGCAATCTTTGTCTTTTATGTGATATACATTTTGACAGAATAACTTAAGAAGAGAAACAAAACAGTGAAAAGCACTTTGGGAAAAACATTAAAAATTGAAATAATGATTTGTTTAAAAGAAACAACTATTAGAAGTGAACAAGCTAATATTATTAATGAAATTCCGCTAGTCACGAATATCGATCTATAGTTTGTCAATTTACTAATATCATTAATTAGTAAATTATTGTGCAAGAGAACTCAGGTGTGCTTCACCATGTTTAAGCAACGAATAATATTATGGCCTCGTATGCATACAACGATCGCGACTCACTTCTGTGCTACTTTTCAATTAAGCTCTGACGTGTCCAATTTAATTTACAACGCCTCAAGAGAGAAAATAAAAATGTGAAAGATACGGAAACTACGACTTCGCCACTTTTCGCGCTATTCACGTTCTGTTAATTGTTCGCGCGAGACCAGCTGACGAATTAATGAACTTTACAGGATTTTAGGTCGGTATTCCATTAACTCGGGACGAATGGTTGTCATCGCAAGCGGGCGCGTGTGGAATCTCATTAAAAAGTACGCGGAAACTCGCGTCCCTCCTCCTTGCTGTTTCTCCCTGTGTTTCTGCTCTTACCGACGCACACAATCGAGCCATCAGATTGGGTAACCGGGATCTTCTCGAAGATGCAAATGCAACGTCCGTCTCTGCACTCCGTTTGTATCACTCTCGCTTCGCATTGCTCGTGGAAGAAGCACGACTCGTTCACGTTCACCGCTGAAAACAGAAACCATTAACGACAGGTTCGTTCCTTGTGCCTCGTCGAGGAGACGAAGCAAATACGAACATTTTACGAAATATTACTCCTAAAGTACATAACGTTTTTCTGCGGAATGGTACTCTTTCAATTTCAGCTTATTATGTACATCGTTCATTTATTGGAAGAAGATTAATTGCAGGGGTAAGTTATTTATTAGGATGAAATGATCATAATTAGCTAATAAAATTAATTATTATATTGTATATTAATTAGTCAATAAAATTATATTAATTCATTACTACAGTGTAGTAAAGAATTTAGGAAACGCTAACGTTTGAATGATTGAGTAGGTATTTTGTAATTTTTATGTACATTCTTTCAGGTCTGTTTCATATTTTACCAGCATAATAATGGCAGTCGTGTCTCATTACAGTGTTAATAAGATTTTTCAATGTTTTATATAACACATACAATACACATAGACATAAATGTTCAAATACTTTCGTGATTGTATATGGAAAGAAAATATGTATAACTTTCCAGATTATATATTCCCACGGATATTGCAAAGAACGTCGCTTTTTTTTATCATTATTCCAATTTTACAATAGGAGAAGGAAGTTTGTTAAAATAATCGTTCTTCGATCTGCCTTACATTTGATTCGAACGTAGCATTAAATTCTTAGTCGACATCAATTCACCCCCTTGAAACTTGAAACCAAATCGCTTTATCCTAGTTTCCTTCCATTCCTTCCGTCTATAGATACAAACTGAACGATATAAAAGCTTGTAAATTAACGAGAATAAAGTTGATCCATTTTATGGACGTTGCCTTCTTCGACTCTAGCTCAGAGATACACTATAAACTTTCTATATTATGTATTTCGACCTCGACTATCGTATCTACGTAACTAATAGACAACTATTATCTGTAAGACACTATCAATGTGTCAGTCAATCGTGCGATGACCTGATGCCCTACTGTTATTTCTAAGCCGCTGTCCATCATCGTGCAGGTCACTTCGGTGAATTTCATTTTATAAAACTACCATTATCCAATTTGAATACTCAAGTTCGATTAGATTGAAACGCGTTCAGAAATCAATAGCGAACGCACATGGATGTAAGAAGGAATTATTTGCCTTTGCGTATTTGTGGACGATAGTGTACATCCAGGGGTTAATGTGGCGAGTTTGATCGACTGATCATACACCGCATTGTCCTCAATATATTGGCCACAGACTCGCAATTAGGAGAATGGCTTAACAGCCATCGTGCTTTAATCCTGGTCATAATCTGTTCTCGAACGCCTCCTTTTTCTGGCCACTGGCGAACTCCTGTTTTGTTCCAGTCGAACTTCAGTTAAGGATTAAGACTGATAATAAATTAATTTTCTAAGTGTCACGGGTATTCGTTGGGAGAAAACCAATTGGTGAAATTGATTGAAGTAATCTGATAATATTTCCGATAATAGGGATTCTATAATCTTGCGGAGGTCGTGATTGATCTGAGAAGTACATATGAAATTTTTTAATAAATATTTTCTAATTGTTATATAATATAACATAAATTCGACCTGCTTTTAAATTTGGGAAATTATATTTTGTTCAATAATTGTAAATTTTATCTAAAGTTTTCGTGTCTTTCAGATTTCACATATGAATAGAATTGATGAAATTTTTGAAACCACAGTCTCCACAGAGTTAATAGTGCATTGCAATTTAGAATTCGTTCATTAATATCTACCAATTAATTAAAATTCGTACGTTAATATTCACACGTAATTACGATATCTCGTTAATATTTTATTTCAACGTATATGAGCTATAATTAAAACGATAGTTGTCAGCATAACGTTTGTAAAGGAATTCAATTAAAAACGACCAGCCAAAGCAGTGTAATCTGGGCCACTGAATTCACTATTGCTGCTTTCAATTTCTCGTCATGCTTCTAACACCCCAGACCAATAAATGCGCGGTGCCTCGTTTGGATTCCACGAGAGAATGCCATAAGCAACCACCCCAAGACATTCATATCATCCCAATCGCAAAACTCGGCATTGCTAAAAGGGAAAGGTCCGTTCTCTGAAACGTGACTCGACTAGAACGACTTCTTTTCCTGTTTATACATCTCGCAAGCCATCTTCATCATCGATATTCTTACCACTGCCATTATTGTCCATTTTTGTTGTTTTTAATCCTCTACTGACGTCGTTGGCTCATATGTGATCGCTACGTCATTTATATTCGATTCAAGCTAGATTACTTTATTCTAGGATGTTTATTTTGAATTTATGGTGTGTGTGCTTTATATTTTATATGATAAATACCACTGATAATCTCTTTACGTAAAAGATGAGATATACATATGTGCATTCACCCCGCTGGGTTCCTTGAATTCTTATATTCCAATGTTGCTCTTATTTTAACAAGCACGAAGGGTTTGTAATATTTTAAGAAGATGTTCGATTATATTACAATATAATATTAAAGATATAATATGAAATTGAAACGAGAAATCACGTATATCAATAAGAAATTTGTTATATTTTCACTGGATGTTTCTTTGACATTAGAAAAATACGATTGTGTCGTAGATGACTAAAAGAACGTAGCAGAGCTAAAATGAAACATCCTAAAATGAAGAAAGCAACTCTAAATCGTTGTACATAATATATCACATACGATCCAATAATTTCAATTTAGAATTACAATAATTTCAATTATTGAATGAAGATAGACACTTACAAAATGTCTGGATGCCGGCACGCTTGAAAATATACTAACTTACGGTGTCCACATTTGTCGATATGATTCGTTGCCTCGAATTCTTCCCTGCACGTGCATTTGCTCTTCTTTGGTTCGCAGTAAGAGCCGGCAAAACCACATTCGAGATCCTCCATGCAATGGTCGCCGAATTTTTTCGTCCCTCTGCCGGTTAAATCTACAAAAAAAATAAGTATATGATTGGTTAATGTTAAAAACGCTCACATTTCTAATTAACTAATTGCTTCCTGAATTTATTTTCTAATAAAAATTAATTTGCACTTTATGAGATTTTTCATTTATTCTATTAATTCCGATTCATTGACCTTTCTTATCAGAAATTTGTTGAATGTTTTAATGATACAGCATAAAATTTGACAAGCAGAAATGTATTGAAATATGCATTCAACGTAGCCCATTTATTCTCAACTATGCCGAAAACTTCGTTTTATTCTGTCATAAAGTACAATTTATGGTACAATGATTACAATATACGAACATGTACATATTTCAAAACGTACTGGAGAAAATTTTTAAATTTATTAATGAAAAATTGATAAAATACGCGATTTATGAAATGTATGGACTTTCATAGTCGAATGATCGAAATTCATAAAGCAGAGAATTTAAAAGTCGAAGTCGAAAGAATATGAAGCTATGCTCAAACAGAAATTCCTACGTATGAATAATTTAACCAAGACGATGCAATCAGATATTGAATTTCCACCGATAAATCGCTTTCGAACTCAACGACGGATACAGATCCCGCAACCGAACCGTAATTCAGCCCCTACGTTCTAAGCAAATATATCATCCGTAGTGTTTCCAACCCCCTATCGGCCATTCGCATGACGAAGCGTTTCGCTCTGGTTTTCGTGATTGCGCCGCAGGTGCCATGTATATTTACATTTTACGATTCCATTCGTTAATATTTGTAGATGGCTGTGAAGTTAATTCCGCCGAAACTACCTGCGTGACAATGTATTAATTACGAACAAATACGCACAAAGGGTTCATTCGTGTATTTTGAACAATGTTCGTGCTTTATGTACTATTTTCAATAGATAAAATAGAAATTGTGTAATTCTTGGAATTAAAAATTAACAAAATAAAATACTACGATATAACAACCATAAAACGAACGATATATGTACGTATGTACATCATCATGTCAATAACGAATCAAATATTCAATCCAAATGTATTTCAAAGCAATTAAATTTGATTAACTGGCTAAATAAATATACATTTTTAACTAATACGAAATTGTAATTTTCGCTTCCATTATCAAAGCTATCACGTTACTTCTATCAATATTTTTCAAATAAAATATTCCGTTTCATTAACAATCTTTTCTCGTGTTCTAAAATTCATTCAATTGAGATTTGAAAAACGTAGAAAAATGTGGAAAACGCGGCGATTGACTTACTCGGTTTCCTGCCCGTGCAATTAACTCTTTTTCCAAGTGTGCTCTTCCAGGTTCAACAGAGCGTCGTGTCGAGACGTTAAAGAATTCGAGGACCGCCGCCTGACGCCGCGAAGGCGGTGACGCCCGTGGGCAAAGTTAAGGAAACTATCCTTTTTTCCAAGGCAGAGACCACGCTTGATTACTACATTGTACTCGCATAATGACACTTCTCTCGAATACGATCGTATTCAACTCGCCTGGTTGAGCAGCTTGGAATATATCATGGTGACGATTTAGAAAGATGCAACCTCGGTTTTGCCACCCCCGACGCTTAAATGAATCGTAAAAGTAACAGAACTGCTCGCTCGTTTCTTTGGAACCAGCGAATTAGTTTGATGAGAAGAGTTTATGAGTTTATTCGCTGAGGAGAAAATTAAGATCGTCGGGGAAATATGCGGGCGTCTTGCGAGCTCAATTTCGTGTCCTGAAGTTTGTTTGCGAAATACTTAGATGGATGGTTCGCTTGGTTTCATCTTCCTTAAAATATGGTAGAGTCTAATAGTTGTATGTCGTGTCACAGATGTGTATTATCGCACAATTTTTATACTACAGACGAATTATGCTTTGGTTCTGTAATGATAGAAAGAAAAGGATGAAAAGGAAAAAGGACAAAATGTATTTCTTATTAAGGAAGTGAATAAGAAAGTAGAGTTTATTTTTCTAATTCTCAACGATAATTCTAAATGCAGTCATGGTAGAAAATAACAAGTATAAAAGGAATTAACTGTGGAATTATGTTTGATATACATAACCTTAACGATATTTCAAACGATTAACATAGAAAGACCATCATAATATCATCCACGTAATTTATTACCTATTTAAACACTTTTTCAAAGATTCCATTCCACTTTACAATAAAATTTTGTAACCCAAATTATTCCTATAAATATTTGATGTTTATTCCATTAAGTGATAAATACTTCGAGTGCTTTTCGTATATATTTGCTGCTTCTATTGTAGTGTACATATAATATTTTCGTAGCGAAAAATTTCGAGGATTCGACGAGTTTGCCAAATTTTCAATTCAAAAATTTCTTCAGAGAGATATTTCAAGATAAGGATAGCTTTTGCGATATAAATAAATGCATGAATATTTTTCCGAGTTACGTTTCTTTTATCGAGAAAGAGCAAACTCAAAGACGATTTTTATACCATATGACCAGAACACATGAACACATCAACTCGTGAAAAGAGGATTTCATTTGGGATTTAGGATACGGGACAATAGAGTTCCCTTTCTTTAGAAGGTTGCTACATAGAAAGACGCAAAAGCTTGCAAGCGTACCTCACAGAAAATCTGATAAGCTTGAAGCAAAATTGTCTAAATTTATGATATGTGCATTTAGAAAGAACATCCTTACTACTCTAAAGAGTACATATCGTTTAAACTCACTGAGAAATTTGTTTCAACTCAGTGTTTTCTTTCATTCATTTTTGAGGTTATATTAACAAAGATCCTTTTCTTTCTGAATTTAAATTGTATTTCTATAAGAAATTAGTAAATTTTTAACTAAATCAAATTTTGCTAAATCTCTTAGTAATGTCAAGATTTCTCTTCTTTATAGATTTAAGTTATTTTTCTTACATTTCTACCTATCATTTTAACTTTTTTCCTCTGTATTTATAATATAGAAACTTTCAAATTTTGTTCAAATTAATATTAGATCTCATGATACTAACAAAAATTCCTTTCTTCCTTTTAACTTGCGTTTCCATAACAAAGTTGTTAAAATCTTTACTAACCTCTACATTTCAATCAAATTGACTATTTTCCTCCGATCCTCTATTTCCATTTCTCTTCATTTCTCCAAGATTAACTATTTAGGTACAAATAATATAAACTATTCACAAAATGAAATAAAAGCTAACGATTCACTATTGCAATAAAGGATTATTTATCTTCTATTTTATTATTCTTACTATTCACGCTTGCTTCCATTTCTGTTCAAACGAGGCATTTCCCGCGCCACGATCGTTCGAGGTAACATAGTCGATTTTTCTGAATTGATTAACAAAGACTCGTATGAAACAATCGATCAGGGAGCGTCTTTTTTTTAAGTGTATTCGCGCGATAGAGTGAAAGATAGGAAACAGTGCGAGTACGTGTACAAATAGACGTGTGGGATCATGTAGAAACAAGAACACGTAAAGCTTGCATACGAAACGAGCGAACGTAGCGATCACGACACTATCAGTATCCCGTAGATATCTCAAACAACGAGAAAGGTGCGTGCAAAGTGCTTTCGTGATATCATCGGGACGCCGCGACGGCGCCGGCCTCAATGGTAAACGATAACCCCCTTGCTGTGATACTATGCCACTATGTCTCGTAATTAACCTCTTGGGTACGAGAATCGACTACAGTTGATAGCCGCCGAACGCATCCCCATGAGTGTTAAATTTGACAATCGCAGAAAACATACATACAGCATACAGCCTATTGTCATTTCTTGACTGTTTACGTCCTCCTGTTTAGGCGTTCTGTGCACTTCGTTATAGGTAAGTAATTTGTCACCTTTTGTGCAAATTTGTACATAATTATTATTAGATTTCACTCATTTTAAATAAATATTATGGCTGCAATGTCAAGTGACATTACGTAGCAAACCAAAGAGGTTAATACTCGTTAGCGTTCGTAATGTCCGTTGTCCACATTGCAGTTTTGCTATTTAAATCTGTCTTCATTATCGGGATCCCATAGAATCGTCGACTATGTGCAATATATTTTCATCTGGCAATAAATGACTGTAACAGGAATGAATACTGGTTGCCAGAGTAGTTGGCATATAAACAGAGAAATATATAGGTTCATAGATACATTTGCAGTAGTCAGCAACGTTTATCCAATGAAGTCTACGGGTTTGTGGAATCGAAACGTTTGCAATGATTGGTATATTGGTATCTATGTCGAGGGGAAAGTGTTGAGGTTAAGACTTTGGATCTTCGTACAAATTTATATTGATGGGAATATAATTAAAAAAATTATTATAATAAACTAATTATTATACGGTAATAAGTTAAAGGTTACAATGTTATATGAGTAAAAGTAGGTCTTAAAATCATAGAATACATATAGAAGTAACAAAGTTGTAAATAAGTATAATAGAATAATTTAAGGTTAGAATAAATAGGGTTATAAGATAGTAAGGTAGAGATTGTAACATCATATTAGTAAAATTATGAGCTTTTAAGGTAATATTAACAGAGTTAGAGAGCAATTTAACTACTTATAAAGTTCGATAACAAAATATTTAGACAAAAACGTTTTAAAACATATTGTCACGCCATCTTTTACGACTAATTACTATTGATTTTACATTTAAAAGACATTTACATATTTCTCTTGAGAGGGGTATCTTTATCTGTGAAAAATAGAACCACCTTCCTTTTTTATCATACTGATTTTCGAAATTAAATGTAGTTAAAAGCATTTGAAGGCACGTCGTTTCCAAGCGATTGGGGAAATAAAAGAAAATACCGAGGGTGACCTAACCTCGATTCGTAAAAGTGCCAATAAAAGTGGAGAAGGCGTTGATAATAGCGTACAGTTGTTGAAAGAGATTGTAGTTCGAAGGCAACCACTACATTTGAACGTAGAATAATATTTTACGAATAAAGTGTTATGACGGTACCCAGGATACATTTTATGATATTTATAGTGTGTTTATTACGAGCATAGACCGATAAATATATTTGCATATATGCACATTAACTGCGTATGGAACTTTACTTCGTCTGTGGTATACATTTAATACATGAAAAATGCATTAAAATGAAAAATACAAATTACTTTGAATTGGAAAATTAAAAGTAACTATTGAAATTAATGTCAATTCGTTTTTGTATTGAACTTCCATTAGACCTCACGTTCGTTAAGCTAATACCTGCTCCAACAAGGATTACGTCTAGAATAGAATTCCGACACTTTGGAAATAAAAGCAGGAAATTTTCCGCATAATTCTTCGGGTTATGTCGACTTTTCGTGTAGCCGACCGTCTTCGTTATCAATACAGGAAGACGTGACCCGTAACTATTCGAGATTTCCTTGGCTCTGAGACTCTGTACTTTTCATTCATTCCACTGAGCGAAGTAGAATGGGGCAGGTTCAGGGCAGACCAGTATTTCGCTCGCCTAGTCTATTTAAAATTCTGTTTAAAGCTTAAGATGATGATCAACCACGAAGTTTTCCTCGTTCTTTTATTCCTGACTATCGTCTTTCGACACTTTGTCATTAAGCTCTGTATTATTCCGCAATGCAATCTCATATCCTAACCTCTAACCAAAGAAAATAAAAAATTTATTAATACTCTTCTATTTCTTTAGCGTTTCGTAGATGTTTTTTGGTTAATTACTTTCTGATCCTTTTCTTTTTCAATTTTTCGATTTTCAATTTCCTCAATTAAAAGAATAAAAATCAGAACTTTTTCTTCCTTAATTAATAAAGTGAAATGGAAATACACTGAGCCTTTGGTAAGATTTTGAAATACCTCAATAAAAAGAATTAAATTTTAATTCGTAGATTGTAATTACAATCGATTGTAATTACAACGAGCAATCTAATATTCCACAAGGCTATTTAACGGTCATATAGAATTTTTCTTTTTAACTGGGACGAAATATGAAATTCGAATTCTGTAAAAAATTGTCTTTTATCCAAGCAAAAGTTAACAGAAACTATTACTTTCATGATTGGGAAACTTCCAACCTTCGAAATTACAGTTTCTGAAGTTTTAACAATAGCATACAAATTGCACCTTTCACGAAGGAAACTTTCATCGATCGTTAAACCTTCAATCGAATATCCTTCGATTTGCAACTCGTAACATTTATATTAAACATTCACTGCTAATCAAAGTTTAATTACATACCATACACCATATATCACACACGATTAAAGCGTAAACTCGTAAATAATTTAGCAAATTTCAAATTCTAATAACTTGTAAACTAATGCAATCGGAATTACGGAAGTCTATGAAGAAGCACGATTTAAAAATATCTCTCCTCTGTGATCTTCAACTATCGCGAACAATTTTTACTTAAATTTCTCTGATTTTTTATTCACGTCCCGTATTCGAATCGTAAAATATCGTGTCGAACAATCGTCATGACCTGTCTACGCTAAATAAAAAGAAAGCAAGCGTGGAAGTACACTTTGACGAAATGATTCTCCATCGAGAAGGAACTCGACGTAGCCGCGACTTGCAATTTCCGCTTTGAAACAACTATGCGAAACTCGTAGGTTCAAACTTCAAAGGAACTAGCTGTTCGCGTATAATTGCGTGGTCAGTTAACGATCTGTCCTGCTTGCTACGACCTGAAAAAAAGAGAGACAGGAAGAGAGAGAGCAAGAGAGAGGGGAAAAGGTAGCAGCGACCGCGCTGCAAGAACTGCTCGGTGACTCTCAGTCAGTAAAAATGGCGACTCTTGGGTCAATCTACGCGTTGAAAGTGGGTCACTTTGCAGTGGCACACTGCCAACGCTCTCACGTGCGAGCCGTCCCATGCCTGCTGCAGTCTGAAACTGGCAACCACCTTTCGCCAGGGGCGGCCCAACAGGGTTGTTAGTTAGGTGATTGTTTGTACGATGAAGTCTCGTTGATTCTAATTGGTTTTACAACGTCTTTTTACAGAATTTGTTATTAATTTTCTATGGTATTGTTGTTTGAAAGATTCAATGGATGTTATGATTTAGAATCAAATTCTTATAAGATAAAAATTATGCGCGTTTGTTAATAGATCTGTGACGAATAATGAAGAGTGCGTGTTACATTTTTAAGCTCAATATTTTCTTCCAAATTCAACAAAAAATATATATTTTATAGCTTATGTGCATGGTATATGCGAGACAGAAAGAAATAGTCTATTTTAATATGGAGAAAGATATATAGGTGTTTGAATATTTGAATATTGGAACATTATGTTAATATATAATCCATATGGATGTGTTACATCATAATAGTGTAGGTACTGGTATAACAACAATCTGGTAACAAGTGGTTATAAACTATACTCGTACATATAATTATTTTTCAATGAAGCATTTGCTGATCTTAATTGGTTTCTCAACGTCTTTTTGGAAAATTCATTGCTAGAAAATTATTAATATTTCGTGGTCGTTACCTTAGGAAAGTGTAATCTTAACAGTAAATAATCTTAAAATTTATCTATGTCAAGTTTGGAAATGTATAATTAGAATATAGCAAAAGACAACCTTCGGTAGAAAATTATTGGTTGGTTGTTTGTACCTTGACTGTTTAAGTGGAAGGTTTGGATATAATTTTTTATACTTGGAATTCTCGTTTTTTCTTTAATACATATAGGCATAACGTTATTTTTAGTCAGGGTTAAATTTCTTTCGCTCCTTTAAACGGCTTTAATAATCATGCAAGGATATAAGCGGTAAGGGTAAAGGTCTAACTGCATTCAATGCGATAGGAAGGAATAAAAAGCACGAAAGATATAGCTATTTTATTTTTCACTGTCGTTCCATCACTATTGTATTTCATTCTCTTCAATAAAATACCTTACGGACTTCTTGGAATATTTAAAAATAAAGTTACATTAGAAAAGAGATAAAGAAAATTAATAGATGCAAGAATGTAATTATTTTTGATTATTGAACTTTTGATGGAATTGAATTTTTGATTAAATTAATATCACGGTGTAATAAAAGTCTTGCGCTAAATGATATTGCACTCATGATCAAGCTTTAGATACTACAATGAAGATACAAAAATAAGAAAAATTCCTAAAACGTGTTTCATTAGATTCACATCGCTAGAAAAATCATGAAAGATATAATTCCTTACATATTTCATATTTAGAGAAAAGATTAAGGAAATGAAAAGAAATAGATACATACTGAAATTTATATACCTACGCGAAATTAGAATCTGTACGAAAATTAACAAAAATCTTAAATTACACGTGTAAAAATATCTTAACACATTTTTCAGTCTTTGCGCAAAAAGAAGAAGGTTCGTTAGATTCGCGAGTAGAATGAGAAATTATAAACAGGAAGAAACACGACGCGACATCGCCATCCAAGAGATAACACGGTTCGCAGAAAACATTTCTCGCGGTGAAAACCATTCGGAGGGAAACTTCGGCCGGTTTCCCGTGTTTTTATCATCTTTACCTTTTATCTCGTCGCTCCTTTCAAATCAACAACGAAGAGCCATGAAAGGAAGAAGCTCGCGCCTCGTATCAACGTTTGCAACTCGCAGCAGTCACCTTTTGCGTCTTTCAAATAATTTGAACGATCGCATCGCAAAAGTTACACCAGCGAATAATTCCAGCTTGTTCGTTCGAATTGGGGACGTCAAAGCGGGTTATCTATCATTTGGAAAAAGAATTGGTCGATAATTCAACGCAGGCACCGTTTCGAGAACCGTAAAATATTATTGCGAAATCGGGTCATCCACGGGGAATACACACAGACTCGCGGAAATATTCGAGCATTCGTAGATACATTTTATAAATAAATTATAATATTATTCATAATATTCATAATATACGCGTGTTATACGAAATATTTTGAAATTTCATTGACGCTGCTAAGAAACTCGACTATAACGATCATAGTGTTGATCGAAAGTTCTAAACAGATTGGAAAACATATACAGAAATTAGAATTATAGAAAGATTGCCATCATATTAACTTTATGGCACCGTATTTAACACTTAGTATAATATACCTAAGATGGATTTTTATTTATTCATACGGGATGCTAATTTTTTACCGAGTACATTAAAAATTGTCTACTTCACCTCGTGACAGTCGTATCTCGTTACAGTGGAAATGAAATCCCAACGTGGTATGAACATTTTTTAAATGATAAACGCTCAAATACTTTGCTGAACCGCTATATACTTAAATGGGTACCAATCGAACATCGGATCGAGAACGATATTGTTCAAGACTTCTAATATATAAAAATGCTTGTGCATAGATTATTTCACACGGGTAATATGTGCCGATCGGTATCTGAAGCTCGAACACGTACTTTTATTGGTCTTATGCACGCAACTACGTTTACCATTTTAAGACTTTATGTCGTCGATTCTATTTTAACGATTGCTCGATGCTCGAACTGCCATTACGTATGTTACCATGTGTGTTACCATTTTTGCCATTTATAGTTATATCATGTATGAAAATGTCAGAGGATCGAGAGTCGAAATATTATTTTCGAATGTTGCTGCCTTTTATTTTATTTAATATACGGTCAATCCTTTTGTTAACCAACACGTTCGATTCTTCTTTTTTTCTTTCCGCCCTTATCCCTTTTTCGTCGTAACCGTCTGTACTTCGTCATTTATACCCGTTGAAATAAACGAATAAAAAATAAAATCGAAATCTTTTACAGGAATATTATAGATTTTCTTTAGCTTATAACAGTTTATAGCTGTTTAAACGAATGAATAAAATAAATATCTTTTTATAGTAAACATTTGGACTTTTCTCCTCGTTTATAGCTGCTGAAATGAGCGAATGAGAGAATAAAACAGATGCTTTTCTTTATGGACATAATTTGGATTTTTTATAACGCAAGAATCGAGAACAAGTACAATTCCCCAAGAGGCAACGATGGGCGGCCAGCGAATCCTATGCGTCCTCGTTTCCTTTTGAAATACTTGCCGATAAAGGCATAATTTACGTCTCTCCAGGGAGAAGGAAATTCCGCGAACAAAAGATCATCGAGCACTTAGTATCTAACTGTTCGCACCTATTACGGCACTATCTATTTGGAATCATATTGAGATATAAAAATGAAACATCCCTTGAGGAAACATTGCGTGTTTCGAAATTACTTCTTCTTTATTTTATCACTCCTCGTATATTGTATTTTTTATTTTTCTTCGATCATTCTCTTGTTTTTTATTCCTTCGTTCAGATGGATGGAATTTGATTAAATTTGCAAGAGTATGATCGAAGCGGCTACAATTAGACTGCGGATATTTAGACTACAGACAACTGCAACGTCTCTTCGATCAAGCTTTCGTGTACTGCAAATCACAAATACCAAATTCGCGTGACCTCTCCAGCGCATGAGAACAGATTGAAAAATCTAATCCTCCCTTGGTTATTGCCCGCGTGCCTACTATGAACGTTAATTATCCGAGGGTATAAATAAAGATCTCTCGTTAATCCCTTGGCTCGTTAAATTGATCGAACTGCAACGTTTTTTTGGCTTTTTACATGACGTTGCGGTCGACAAGCGAAGGTCTTTCTGCAGAATTGACAGGATCACAAGTTACAAGTTGCCAGGATTAAAAAATATTCTGATATAACGGTAACCAGTTTGACAATAAAGTATGCAACATTTCATAAATTAATTTAGAAGGTATCTGAATCTCGGTATCTCGAAAAAGGTATATAAAAAGGTATCTCGAGGTATCTGAAATTATAAAGGAGAAATTATAAAGAAGTACTTGAAACTTGTCAGTTTATTAATGTTACTAGTTGGTAAATTATCGTGCAAGAGGCACCAGGCTTCCATAAAAATCGATCTCCTCGTCGGTTTAGCCCCGATCAACGCGAAACTGGTGCACACGGCCAGTTGCTGGGGCGACTGACTGTGTGAAAAGTCGCATAATAACAGTAATGGCAAAAAGTACAGCCAGCATTTACAACGTTGCGTGAGGAATGATAGTCATCGACGTGTGCCCGTCACGCCACCACCGGAGGCAGCCAACCCCCTTTTGCCTCTGGCGACGCGCTCTCTCACCTAGAAAATTCTCAACCCTTCCACACTCTCGCGACCACGACGTAGCTTTCTTTTTTCTTCTTCAATTTCTTCTTCTTTCTTTTAGCTTTCTTTCTTTGCTTCTACACTCGAGAACAGAAGAAAGCATGTGGAACTGTTGCAATTCATAGCCCGGAGAGAAGTTTCAAGAGCGGCTATTTGCTAAAATGGAAGTGAAAAACGTAGTTGCGAGGATACAGGGTAGCCTCTTAGAGGAAAACGAGAATTTCTTTCGGTTTTTCTTTGATTCCTTCCGTCTTTTATTTTTTAGTAATACTTTGCGTCGGTTGCGCGTTATACTGTTGCAATGTGCGTGAATGAGAAGTTTTAGAAACTTAGGAAACTGTCTCCAAATTTTTCCTATATCGATTATTAAACAATCTACTTCTTTTTGGATATCCTATTAATTTTACAATAATTTTTATTTGCGTATCGTCGAATGTGTACGTATAGAGTTATTTTTTGGATTTAGTTGAATTATCTTTCGAGTGTTTCTTTGATACTTTTGTAGGTTTCGTATTCCATTGTCATGCACAGTTGCTTGCTAGGAGATTTGAGATACTGCGGCTTCTAAAATTTAGAGAAACCCTATGTTTTATACAATTGAATCCAAAGAACCGAGCTTTGGCATAAAAATTTATAAAATTCGTAAATTCACCAGTGGCTATTGCTTAACATTTTCCATAACATAAGCGTTTAGAGTCAAAAGATTTGCACGCCGGTGAATTAAATAATTCACCTATATCTCTTTCATTTATAACAATATATCTTCTATGTTTAATTTCCACTGACAGTAATCTTCCGAGTCATATTTTCCTAGCTGTCATTTAATAAATTCGTGAATTATTATTATTTCGATTTCATGGACATTTACAAGCTTGCATCCGAGAGCGATCAGGTTATCTAGCTGAAGATGACTTCATTTAAACGATGCGAGAAACACGAGGTGGTAATGGGGTTGAGCTTACAGAGTTTGCCAAGAGATTCTCTTTAACGAGCTTGAGGATAATTTTACAACGTATACAGTATTCGATTATTCCTAATGGATTCCTATAGTAGTAAATTTCAAGCTTTCGCTGTTACAAATTAATTTAATCGAACTTTGCAGTACTTAGGCTACTTTATATTCTCATAAAACACTCTTTATAAATCTAAATCTCTTCCTTTAAAGAGCAAACTTCCTAACATAAATCTTTATTCCACGCGAATTTACATCTGTATTATGGTTAATTTCAATGAACTGAATATTTATAACACCTTTTGAAGAATATTCTTTTGTTAAATCAAAGAAGACGAATGAAACTATTGGTTTTTGTTTTTTCACTTCTACTAAACACGAATTCTGTTTTCCAGAAATTCTTTTCTTTCTACGATAATCAAATTGTTTTATTTTCAATAAATATCGCTTCTTCGTTTTCAGTGGAAAAATTGCAAAATTATTGAATCATTTATGTTCTTATTACATCGGCTTTTAACCATTACATATATCAATTTCACACCAAGCGACAAATTATGTTGAAAACATGAGAAATGCGTGATATTTCATCGGTGATACCGCACGTCCATCCGCTGTACGTGGCGGAACTTCTTTCCCGCTGTGATAAATTCCCACTATCACCAAAGATATCAGTTTCTAGATTTATTGACTATTTAAATATTCTACTAGCTAGCTAGTGACAAATTTTACGCAACAGATAGCTACGATTTAAGTGTTGTGGCAAGTGTACACTCATTCCTGTGGATGTCCTGTGGTTCTATCAAAGCACAATTCACTTTTCTACCAAAAATTGAAATTCGATATTGAACTCATAACTCACGGTCGTACCTACGTACACGCTGCGATTTGAGATTTTCTCTCTTTAAAAGCTAACGAGAGCTTAACTTTGTTTCAAACTTGAAACATTGATTAATAGCTCGATAATAGCCAATAGCGTCATTTTTCCTGGTATAGCAGCTTCCGTAACATATCGAGGTGTTAAAATTAAAGCATCGATCAGTAGAAACGTTGTATGGAGGATTTTATAAGAACAAATTTTCAAAAAAGTAATTGAGCTTTCCGAATGATGATTCCTCGGTCAAATAGTGGAATTACTTTAGAGCCTTTGTTTTTTAAAAATTCTGCCATTTTAATTGTTAATGGAAACGTAGTATTACAAAATTAGAACTGAACTATCAGCAGAAAAGAACTGTCTAGGGGCATGATATAATCGAAGATTAGCCACTGTATTTTATAGTATTTATGGGTAGAACATATTTCATGAGCTAATATCTCTTAGAATCTAGAAATCTCCAGCGAAATGATATTACTACACGACGAAAGGTATGTAGAATCTTCTCAGGTGAGAATACGACGAATAGATTTCATAGTCTCGGACGTAAACTATCTTCGAATTTGTAGGATATCTAAGATGCTAAAGAGTATTTGCCAGAAATTTGAGTTTGACAGACGCAGCTGCAGTTGAACAATGAAATTGTGAAAATGTAACACGATATATGGGAATTACGCACAACTGGCACTGCGCATAAATTTCAAGCAGTTACGTTATTATCGTCTCTGTAGGCAAAAGTTGTTCTTTGTTTCACACAGGGCAAGTTGACTGATTAGATTTCCGTAATTCGAACTTTAACTTAAACTTTCAACGTTGTAGACGGATCTCTCTTTTTAAGCAAATTAAACTCTTACATACCACGTAAATAAATGAAGAGTTTTAACGAAGAGAATTATTGCATTTTACCATAAGACGTGAAATGTATCCATTAATTTTGAATTCTTGATCTATTACAATTATTCAATTCTATTTAAGTAATATTGAAACTTTGGTTCAGGTATATATTGAAAAAGTTGGAAGTAAATTTATATTAGAAACTTATGCTAATACCGACTATTGCTGACAAACTTTGATTTTTCTGAAACTTCGTTTAATAGAGTTGAAAGTTAATCGCATCGAGCAATGCGATTAATTACAGTAATTAAATCGTTACGTTTCTTTTTAGTAGTTTAAGCAAACGAGTTTGAATAAGTTGGACGAAGTCGGTAAAAAACTTGTACGTTTCATCTCACAGGGGTTTGAACAGGTCATTGCTCGACCATTGCAACCCTCGTTCGCTGAAACTTAGATTAGCATGATGGCCTTTTTCGTAGAAGTACTAATAATCGAAAAAAGAGGGCTGGCTAAAAGCGTAGAACTCTATTGGCAATAAACGTGTTTCATTTACAACGTCTCACATATTTCACTCACTGTGTTATTTGTTGTTGTATCATAATAATTAAGTTTAAAGTTTAAAATTTAAAGTTTTGTTTATCATAATAATTATTAATATCACGACTGTGATGTGATGTTACTCCACATTATAAATTTCATCATACGTACCGCAATTATTAATATTTATTTTCTGTAAAGAATTGAAAAAGTAGTATTTTATATTTGCCTGAAGACTTTCGCAATAAAAAAATGTCTATCTGTAGAATTTCGTATGTATTATTACGAAACTTGTTATTACGCAGGGATATTTATTAATTTTGATAACTTACGACTTGTAAACTTTCACTAATAGAAATGCAAGAAATCTAGAAGATAAAAAGGCAATTATTTTTATTCTTGAATGCTTTGTTATTTTATCAAACTGTTTTATTAGACCGAGTTAAAACCTTATATTCTTTAATCTAGGAATAATTATTAGACAATCGATTGCATTATTTATTAATTGCCAAAAATTTCTTCCTAACGCTCTGACAAATTTCTGTAGCATCTTTCTCATTTTTCTTGGAAAAAGGATGGACGAGTGATTTAAATCGAGCTCGTTGTCTTCAGCAGACTGCACAGAGAATTGTTCCTAGCAAATTTTTTGATATATCGCCTCGCTTGACCCACATTTGTGGACTAAGAATCCGCAATTATGTATGTCGTGTCTGTTTGCAATGAAAGCAGCCATCAGAGCCAGAGACAGTTCTGGACAAACGAAATATTTCTAAAATAAATTTCTGTCTTTCAAAACATGTCCAAAGGAAGAGATGCTAACTTGACATTAAATAAGAAATCTAGATGTTGGTTTTAACGCAGGTACTTTCGATAAACATGCAATTAAAAATTCTTCTTTGCAAATACCGACGATCCTACTCGTTCCTCTTGGAAGCTTGATATTTTAGGATTGTAAGTATCATGTACGCGATATGAAAACTACTAAAAATTATTTGAGACCTATTTTTACAATAAGAAATTCGTGAATTTTATGGTTTGACGTAACGCAATTATCAAATTTATATTTTCCGATGAATTCAGACACTTGTATTATATTTTCTTAGATTATGCAGAATGTCAGAAGCGTATTACTATCAATCAGGATGTGACTCTTCAGAGAAAAGGAATTAAAAATCATAAGTAGAATTTTATTAAATATTGACTTGTCTTTAAGAAAAATGGCACGAAAATGCATCAAATATTCGTGCGATTAATGACTTGATAGATAATGTACATTATATAAAATATATATATATATGTGTTGATATTTTTTATAACAAACGAATAATAATCGGAAACATCGATATGAAAATATTTTTGCTTTCAAATCATCAATCGCGTATTCCGCATCGAAACGCACCGTATCCTTAGTTGGCTCCATTTTGAATATTTCATCCAGCTCATCCGGCAGGATTGACGACTCTATAAAATATGAATATCATTATTTCGGGGACGACTCGTGGTGAGGATGTCTCGTGAATAATTTCCGCGTGCTCGAACATTTCGACCTCTGTCGCATAAAAGCTTCGCGCTTTTCTCACATTGTTTTGCATTTTCGAAATGGCCTCTCCGCTGTGAATATTTTTCGAGGCATCACATCGGAAAGCAAAGTAGACGATGCTTTCAGTGCTTAATTGTAAGCTGTACACTCGATGTCAGTTCCTTCCACCGAGCTTCCTGCACGTACTTCCGAAATATTCTACGCGCAAGCTCGGCCATTCTAATTCCTTTAATCGTCGAATAAAATATTTCGACAATTACGTAGTACATTGACGTTTCTCAGTTTTGTCAATTTAATTTCAATCTTTTTTTTATTAAAAGCTTTATTCTATTACCGAAACCAGAAATATGGGCAAGCTTAATGGAATAATGTATTTCTATTATCCTGTTAAGTGACAAAATTCTAAATTTTCCCTTGTTCGCTTAATGTTCAAAATTTACTCGAATTTACTTAATGTTCAAAACGTTGATCGCTTAATTTGTGAATTATAAAATCGAAGGAAATTGTTCGAGTATGTTGTCAGGTCGCTAATATTATTAGTAGCAACAAGGTTTTATGAATGTTGTTTGTGGTAAAAAAAGCTCTTTAAAGACTTTAGCTGAAGATTCTTTTTTTATTAATTTTATTAATCGAACACAGCTAATGGCTCTCTGTTAAAACTGAACAATGTTAATAGGTAAGTAATTTTAGCGCAGAAATCAATTTTGTTTCAACATGCAACCCCTATACCGTTAATTCTATTTCTCTTTGAGTGAAATTTTATTCGATCTATATTTTAGTCTAGAAAATTACAAATTAAGAATTTCATATAACTTGAAAAACTTGAAATTTAACTTTAGAGTTGTACGGCATTTATTGTAAGTTGGCTGCTACGAATAAAAAATAAGTAAGCGTACAATTTTATTACCAGAAATATTCGCAGAATTTTTCTTACTCGTTTAACACTAGAACATAGTGTTCTAGTATTAGTTAGTTAACACGATAGTTAACACGAAGCTATTTCTACCAAAACCAGCGAAAATGACTGGTCTTTAAAAAATACGTAATAATAGAATACTTTTATATTTATTGATTTATTACTTTCTTACGGAAGGAATTCCATGTTATGTAGTACATTTTTGATATTATTAATCCATCTGGGACCCCTAAACGAGACTTGACAAATGTATAAAATTGTAGAACCAGTCATTTTGACTACTGTGATATTTCTAACGTTAGCACCTAGCGATCTAGCGATCGATCCGGAATTTTCCTGATAGCTGATATCATATCGAATGATACGCGGTAAAAATTTGAAAAACGTGTGGCAAGTTGTAGAAAACGAGGAAATTGGTTAATTAGGCTTCGATAAACAGATTGCAGCACCCTTTTACACTTTGACAAATACCAGCAATTTTGGCTGGTATTGGTATAAGTAGTAGCCTTGATAGAAAATTATTTTCAGTTTGAATACATAAAAAACAAAATAAAATTCATTATATTATTCTTTTAGTTATCGTTGCGAAAGTCGTTACGTCATTGCGGAACAAAAATATAACATTTTAAAGTAAAATTGTAACACCAGTCAGTTTGACTGGTGTGGTAGTTCTAGTGTTAAATTGAAATTTATCTTGTTCGTTGAAAATGGAAAGATGCATAATAAATAATTCTCAGAAATAATGACGTTATCTGGTATAACGTACGATGAATATATAAAAGTGACGAAGACTGTGAGCACACGAAATCGATTGCAAAATCACGCAGGTACCAGCCAGGGAAAGGCTATAACAAAGTATGCGAGCCACTTTCGAAAGAAGTTTGATATTTTCGAGCTAGACGTGAGAAAGCATGATGAAACATCGAACATGAAGTAATCTGTGCAACGCGTTTCCTTAGCATACTGCATGCAGCTGCGAATCTAGGACACGTTTCGCCAATTTTCTGTCAAAATTCCTCTAATTCTATATCCTCAAATTTCTACAGATCGAAACTCTAAAATTAACTGTTTGAGATAGGAAGTTGAAAACCAAATATTCGTCGTCCATGACAAAAGAATTGGATCGACGTTAAAATGAATTTTATTAAAGACAAATCCACTTTCCCCATTTTGTCAACATCGAGAAATAAATCTTTCAATTTTTCGACCATTTAATGATTCTAACATGGAATACTTTTTGCACAAATTCGTTCCAAACTATATACTCAAATTAGATTTAGTAAGCAAGTTAAAAGCAATTAAGTCGAAGATTTCTATTTATTTGTCATTTTTAGGATTATAGGATGTTAAGATTTACAGATACAGATTTCAAGGACAAAAAGGAGCGATTTTCTTATTACTGGTATATATGAGAAAACAGAAGGGAAATTACTTTAAAAGCAAGCAAAAATGTACGTTCTTAACTTTCGTGTTCATCAATGAACTTGTACTCCCAAAGTGATCTCTTACGTAACATCAAGTAATACATTACGCAACAGAGTAAGTTGCATAACGTGGAATAAGTGCATCATACTTTAATGAACAATGATTCTTTTTTCTCAGAAAGTTAAATATCGCCTTGCACGATTTTATCGTCGTAAATTTCCTTGGAGTACGTGTAACGTAATATATGAAATATAATATCTATATTCGTCATTTCAAATTGGAACGTCCTAGAATTTCGATATGGAAATACGTTTTACAAATGATTTTCCACGGTGTCGACAAAAGACGCAGGGTAAAATCTGCAGTTCGATCGTAATGTATTCGTGAACGTGTTAAATTTGACTTTCGTCGATGTAACGCGATCGAAGATGAAAATGGATCGTGCTACCCGATACAATTAAGAAGAAAATTGGTTACACTGCCGGTGACGTCCTTCCAGAGAATCGAGAACACCCGCTTGCATTTTAATAGTTGTTTGTTTCGATGAAAATGATGTTGACTTAATTCCTCTACTCTCGATATTTTACATTTTACGTTGTGTTTCTTGTATCGCGTATCAGAAAAATAGATTTCTCTTATTAATGATCGATAAGAGCAAGGTCTCTTCTCAGACCAGGAAAAATATTTGATTTTAGGTCCGCTTGGACCATAAAATATCGACTAACGATATTAATGGATTCTTATAAATTGCGAGCTGCAACTTGCAGATTTTCCTTGCACAAATGGTTCTCATAAATTGCAAATTAAGTTGTTAACGTTGTTAGTGTAATTTACAAGTGTCCGCAATAAAACGATCGCCATACTGTAATTAGTATTCAAGTGGAAATTAAATTACTTGACATAAATAATTTTATAGGAAAGAAATTATGCAACGATTAAGTCAGTAATATTACTAATAGTACGGTCTATAAGTGAAAAATAATCCTTACCTGTCACAAATTAACTAATTGATTAATTCTGTACCATATATTTATATACAGTAATATATAATAATATAATCTACAATTTATAATTTGCTTATAATTCACATACATACGATACAATTGGACACAAATTAATGTTTCATATATAACACGATATCTCGTAAACTAAAGATTAAAATATTATGAAAATTCGACGATAAAAGATTAAACCAACTTAAAGCAACTAAGAAAGAAAAGAGATCGAGGTTCCTTTATAAAGCGTTGTTGAAGAATGGTTATTGCTGATAACAACGAAACTTCGTGTTATTCTGTAACCGTCATTGTTTGTTATCACGTTGAATTCGTAACTAGTCCAAGACTAACAGATGATGTAGAGAATGTAGCCGTAGCTCGCGACTTTAAGCTAAAAGTTAGGTGCGCGTGAGTCCGCAATGCAGACTGCAGTGTCTTTATGTCTCTACTTTCCGAGCGTTCACCTTCTAACCAATAGCAAACAAAAAGCTGCGTTTTACCCTAGCTGGATAAAATGGAGGGTAGAATAACAGGGACGAAGCCAGGCTCGTTAAATAAATTAAACTGTTCGCTCGGTTATGTTGAAACTTGATCATCATTATCGAGGTTAATCGCTTCGTTTTTAAACACTGTCGCGTTTATCGCGTGCGCTTTGATACTAAATTTAAAGGATTTTAGAAAAATCCTACCAGTTTTCATTTGACTTTCTGTTATATTGAAAAGGCTTAAAGATATATTCATGTAAATATAGTTCATTTAGAATGCACCGAAACTATTGCATTTTTTCAATTTACTAAACCAATGTGTACTTGAGAAAAATTGAATACCAATCATTTAAAATAAATTTGTTTTAAATCGCTTCAGTATTGGATTGTGTAATCTTCACAAAATAGAACTATTAATACAACAGTTTCTTTGTTAAAAGGAACCCTGTGTTTTTAAATACAGGAAAATTTTCCAACGCAATTTCTATCGCAGCTTCGTTGCCAAAATATTGTTTCCAAATGTAGTTGAGAAAAATTGAATACCAATCATTTAAAATAAATTTGTTTTAAATCGCTTCACTGTCGGATTTTATAATCCTCACAAAATAAATCTATTAATACGACAGTTTCTTTGTTTAAAAAAATTCTGCGTTTTTAAATACAGGGAAATTTTCCAACGCAATTTCTATCGCAGTTTCGTTGCCAAAATATTATTTCCAAATGTAGTTGAGAAAAATTGAATACCAATCATTTAAAATAAATTTGTTTTAAATCGCTTCACTGTCGGATTTTATAATCCTCACAAAATAAATCTATTAATACGACAGTTTCTTTGTTTAAAAAAATTCTGCGTTTTTAAATACAGGGAAATTTTCCAATGCAATTTCTATCGCAGTTTCGTTGCCAAAATATTGTTTCCAAATGTAGTTGAGAAAAATTGAATATCAATCATTTAAAATAAATTTGTTTTAAATCGCTTCACTGTCGGATTTTATAATCCTCACAAAATAAATCTATTAATACGACAGTTTCTTTGTTTAAAAAAATTCTGCGTTTTTAAATACAGGGAAATTTTCCAATGCAATTTCTATCGCAGTTTCGTTGCCAAAATATTATTTCCAAATTAAGAAGTAATCCAAATGTTAGAAGGTATGGTAGTCGTCGTTATTTAAAAGAAAACTTCTACAGAAAGAAGACTCCAGGTAAATCGATAAATAGGTCCTGTAGTATCCTATGGCGACAACATAATGCGCAAGGAAACGCATTGGGTTGAAATTTTCAAATAGTAGGACTTTTTGGGGCAGGTTAATGCAGCAAGAAAGCGCATCATGCATAAAGGATCAAAGCTTTGGTCACGTCGCGTCGTCGTGTTGTCGCGTCGACAAACTGCATCCAGCGGACTGAAGCGAAATGGAGCGTGGATCGGTTGGATCGTTTTGTAAATTTAGAAGTGCGCGTGAAAGATGAAGAGAGCTATTGTAGATGCTACGATTTGGCTACGATTATGGCAACGGTTGTAATGAATTATATCTGCTGGCTGGTGACAAGTATAATGAAATCTGGGTTTCTTCGTTAGAAATCATCGTTCTGAATCGAAACAAAGCCAGCGTTCCAAGATAAGTATCATAGAAATGTATGAATTTGGTAGAAGAGAGGAGACAATAGCGAATTTTAGGAAAGGACGCGTATTTCTTACACAGAGAGAAAAATGTCCTTAGGTCTCTGAAAGAAACGATACCTCGTTCTCTACATTCTCCACGACTAAATGTTGTAATCGTGAAAAGTAAATTGTAACAGGAAAGAGATGTTGAACAATTCAATTTTTAAAAACAACCTTCTTCTACATTGATACATTCTACAATATTTTTAAAAACATTCTTCTTCTTTCCATTCTTCCACACTGTCCATAGAATAGAGTACGCTAATCGTTATAATTCGACAACAGAAAGGAAAGAACAACGAATATTGGAAAAAGAATTCGTAGCTCTCTTATTGAGAATAAAAAGCTATTCGTCGATTTAGACATTTCTTTTCATATTTTCATACATTCCTTGGTATATTAGTAACGTGATACACATGCTACCCTAGAAAGTACGTAAAATTATCCTCTTGAAAATGCCACGTAACGAGAATTCTTTCTTCCGCGAGCGAGTAAAAGAGCGGAATAAAACGAACGTCTTTATGAAAGTCGTAAGAAGCATCACGCGAGGAGAGTGCAATATGCGTGAAGACGAATAAACCGTGTAACAAGGGGTAACCGAAGTCGCATCCGGACAAAGTACTTTTAATTGCAGCGCAGCGACGTGGTTGACGCTCGTTTTCCATGCGACAAGCAGAGCCTATAACCCGCTCTTGGTCGCCTGTATAAGAACTCGAGCGGCTGTATTTTAAAACGGAGCAGCCTTAGGGCGTGTTCTAATTACGCCGTATCTCTGTATAAAAAGAGTGGCTGCAACACATGTAATTCACGGGGAAGAGGTACCCCGTGATAATTAAGTGGCACGGCATCTATGTCGGCAGGTTGCTTGCTCCAAAAATAAATCACTTGTAATCGAAGGCTGGAAACCAAATTCCGTGGAAACGAAAAGAGTTATCCTGCTCTGCGTCAGACGTGAATGAGTCGAAATATTCGAACATCTGGACGATGGATGCTGCGAGCAACGTTTGATCCTCAAGGGGCAAGTGTGTGTTTGTTAAATTTTGTTGGCATAAAAAGGCAGAGACTGGCTCGCGTTTTGTTTAATTTGCATACTTACAACGCGAATTTAATTCAAATTAAGATTAACGAAAATTAAGCCAATTTAATTCGTGTAAATTTTTACGCGAATAATATTCGACTTTTAAAAAACAGTTTTTGAAGCGTTTGTATACCTAATGAAAAGTAGGATTACTTTTTTAAAGGATTGTTCACAGATATTCGTATTACATTTTAAAAAACAAAATTAAGTCAACTGTTTTCTCTCTTAGATAGTGGGATTGCTCTTTTAAACTGTCTCGATCAGCATCTGTTTTCTATTGGAAAAACGTCCAACTTTTTCGACCTTTTACCTTCGTTTTGTAATTTAACCAACATTCGTCTATCTTCTTAAAGAACACAGTTAGTTTCCGGCGATTGTCTTTACGTCTTTACCTTCTCACGCAGAAACAAGATTATATTTACTTCGTAAAAATTGATAGAGAGTGCATTATTTTACATCTGAACAATGGATAGTTAATCTTTTCGAAAAGTATTCTGAAAACAGATGTTTTAAACTTGTAGAAAAGCTGTCAAGTGAATCGAGGAAGCTTCGGAAGATGAACTGCGCGATGAAAATGTAGAACGCATCTGGCCAGACCAACTTCCACGTTGTTTCACGACCAACAAAACTCGTAAAAATCGCACGCGTTACCACATACCTTGACTTTTACGGGGAAATCAATTTTACAGCCGAGTCGTAGCGCCGAATTTGCGAACCAGTCACATAATCTTAAACAAGCATTTTGTTTACTACTTAACTTGCTACTTAACTAAAACTTAAAAACAAGGTGGTATAAACTGGAGACGAAGATCTTTTACCACGTCCAGTTTATAAACAAAAAAAGGAGATAGGAAATATAAAAATAAACATAGAGTAAATAAAATAAATTCTAAATGGCAAGAGGCTTTATTGCACAAAGAACATAAAGACAAAAGAATTGCATTCATCCGCAGAATAAAGAAGTAGAAAGCGGACTAGATAAACACAGAAAACACCTAACTACACAGAAGCTTCTTTATACAATATACAACACTGTATTTTATCTACGTATAATAGAAAAAGAGTAGCAGGAAAATAATCAAGAATCTAGGTATATTTTTCCTTGACAGGTAACAAAAAGGATTCAAAAGAACGCGAGCATATCGATCTTTTTTATCTGCGTTATAGTGAATATCACAGAAAAAAACAAAAAAAAAAAGGAAAAAACAGAGAGACCTCATGTTCACCGATACCAGAAATACGCTGCTATTCCAAGATCGATAGAACATCGACGTAACAAGCTCTTAGAACGCATGTAAACCAAAGTCTCGTATAAATCAATGACTTACTCAGTTCGTTGCGTAGATTTACCCAAAATCGAAGCGAAACGAGAGAGAAGAAAGAAAGATCGAATAAACTTGGACTAATTAAAAGTTTATTATCGTCGAATTTAGTTAGTTTCTATGGCAGAGTAATTTTTAAGTACGTTTCGGAGCAGGAAATTCGACAAGTTTCGTAATGTTTAGTCCATCTTAGATCACACAGATTCGCGTTTTAAACTCATTCGTGTTTTACACGCGAATTAAAAAATTACTGTTCCTTATAAAGATCACTTTTACATAAGCAAAACTGAAATTTTTTCAAGTGGAAATATGAAAAGTATGTAAAATAACAGAAAGAGCAAATGGATAAATCGAGACAACGAAATTAGCGTCAACGAAGGGTAGAAAAAAATGATGACGTTACAAGCATCACACATCAGTTTTTTTAAATTTATCTTGGAATTTATAAAGTTTTATACCATTTTCTTGCGGTGTCTATTATAATCTTATGGAAGTCAAACATTTGTTTTTAAACAAGTTAAACAGTAACCATGTATCTCTAGATAAGACTTTATTACAAATTATAATTTATAGATCTCTCTCACTATTTTATAATAATTGTTCCTTAAATGGAACAATCATATAACTCGCAGTTTCTAAAATTTACTCATAAAATTCCATATATTTTCCAAAGTTGTTACTATAATATAAGAATATTTTTTAACACTATCGACATATACAATTTTACTAACAATGTTAACCCAATTAATGCAACACGATCTAGATAGCATAATGAAGAAATATACAACAAGTAAAGTTGATCGATTTGCCTTTCGGAAGACTCGATTACCACGTTGAAACGCAGTCAAGCCAAGCCAAATGAAATCAAACCAAGTCAAACCGTGTTTCAATTACTTAAGCTCGTAGCCTGCCGAGAAAGGATGAGCAACGAGGAGACGAGAGGAGCAAAGGTTAATCAACAAAAGAAGCCTTCTTCCAAGCAACCTCTAAGCGACTCATTAATTAAAGAGGGGAAAAAACGCGCGAGTATAGGCATCACACAGAGACAGACACCGACATGTCAACGTCGAAGGTATTGTAGTTTTATCATCATTTTCTTGCATGATCTTGTTCCCTCCGACAGGAGATATCGACGACGAGTGGCTGGCCTGTGCAATTACGTTGAGACAAAGGTGCGATGATGAGTCATCTAATTGTCCATTGAACGCACTCTCTACGACAAACGGCAGTCTTATCCAACTACGCCACAGAAATTCAAGGGTGCCAACGTCGTGATAGTTAGCGATATAATATCATTTAGTATTGATTAGACGACAGGGGGCCGAGAATTCTTACCAAGGTAATCCCTGCACGCACGAATGTCACGAAACTGCCTTGTAATCGCGTACAACAATTTGTGCATGTTTGAAGATGTTTGTATAAGTTTGCGCGTGTGTATTTCTATTTGCATGTTTGTATATACGGGGTGTGTCAGGATTTAACAGTCAGGCTTTGTCAATATACGAAGATGACAGGATTAAAACGTATTAATTGACTTTAATATCGTTTTATGACTAAAAAATAACGTTTTAATATGAAATAGAGTGGCTACTAATATTTTCAAACTTAAGGAGCAGATGGAACAATACACGTTGAGGTTGCTACAGTTGGTAGACTATCGAATGGTTAACATCTTCAGCTAATAATTACGTTGATTGCATAACTCACTAGTTTGTGATTGTAACTTTTTTAATAAAACTTTAAATTATCTATGTTTACATAACGTTTTTTACTTGATTATACTGATAGAATATATTAACAAAATTTGACTAATATTAGGTCACCATGTATATATTCGTTTGCGAATGTTTGAACGTGTTTGTGCTAGACAGTGCACGATATCGTGGCGTCGCATCGTACTCTGTACGAGCTTAGCACGGAACATTTGCCACTGCCTAAATGTCCCGCGCGATTATAATCGAAAATCTATTTAATTGGCTTGCGCAGCGTACTGTAGCGGCCGAATATATTTAGCGAGGGCGAGGCTTACGTTAAATGCCTCCATGTTTAATTACGTGGCACATATTACCGCTCCGTTTCGTTTAATTATTCGATTGCACTCTTGTCAACGTGAATCGTACGAGAAAGGATGGATTAAAGGCTAGAGAATCGTATCATTTGAGGTCTGTTAATGGAAACTGGTAATCCTGCCTGTGATTGTTTAGTATTTGCTTTCGTCATAAATTTTCCTGTTAGCGAGTGTTGTTCAGGATGCTGAGACTTTTAAAAAATATCTCTCCCTTCTTCCTTTTGGGAAAGAATATTAATTAGAGGGGATGAAATAAAAGGATAACGTAACTTTTAATAATTTTACTTTAACATTCAAACTTTACGCGAAGAACTTTTATTCCATGTTCTTGACCTATTTTTACAACGAGATTCTGACTGGGAACATGAAATTTTACCACGCTTTTTAATATGCCATTGCTTTATAAAACACATTGCAGGATTCCTCTGTTTTCATAGAAACAGAATTAATTAAAAAGTAACGTTAAAAGAATCGACGAAGGAAAAGAGATAATAAAAAAAAAACGAGTAGCGTTGCAAACGAATGTACGTCGACGATATCTCGGTCTCCATATTCATACAGTTTCATGAACCAGCTTCATTAACCCGGAAATACAGGACGATATCATCAATCCCAAAGCATCCACCTCGAATGAATATATTTTTTCTCAAAATTATCCTAATCATCGTACGAACGAATACTTCGTTTTATTTTTCATTCTTCTTATCATTCCCAGAGGGAGCGAGATATTTCATTACGTGTGTTCGATTACGTGTATGTAGGACATCGATCCACGTGTTTAGAGTTGATGAGACATTTTTCCGGCTGATAAAATTCCAGTTTTTTAAATAGTTCGCGTCGCACGCACTTTGGAATGCTTCATAAAGGCTGATATCGAATATTTATTCACAACCTGATGCTCGCGCGTCGATACCTCAGCCAAACCAACCAATGCGAACTTGCTTAGGGTTTGTTTAGCGTTCGCTTGGCACGAAGCCACTCTCGAAATCAAGAATATGATACCGAATGATACGGCAGAGAGAGCATTCCCCGTGTGACCTTAGTCGCGAAATCACCTGCACGATAATCGAGTTCCATCTTGGGGTCGTGCTTCCAGAGAACGTTCAAACCAATCGAATATCCTCGAACTGCATGTTAGAAAGATGAAAGATAAAGGCTGAGAAGATAAGCAAGGATACCATGAGTCATATGTACGTGTGTTGATATCGGAGTGTTTGGAAAATTAAGCGATAATTGGGTAATATTACGTATTACTACTTTTGATAATATTCTTTTATTTCTCGAGAAGCTTCGTGATTACCTTTTTTGTATAATTTTTAATACTTTCTGCAAGCTTCTAAAATATTAGATTTCTTGTTACAAGAGAAGAAATTTTGTAAAGGTCAGAATAAACGACAGATATACGACAGCGGTAACGAAAGAAAGTTTATGAAACTGGAAATATAAAAAGACGCGATAGCTTTAGAAAATAGGTTTGCGTGTATCTTTTAAAAGCAGCAAATAAACGTAATATACATACACGACAGAATAGGCGTTACCAATATGACGAAAAATTTTTAGTATAAAAGTTACTTAAATTCATAGCGTATCGATTTTATACATCCGCTATTGTATCGTATAGCTGATGAACAGAAGGGACGAGTTTGAATATTCTATCTAAATTCAGACGCTTTTTGTCTGTTCGTACATAAAGTCTAAGGTTGGCTTAAAATACGATATCCGTCCTTCCTCTTCGAAATCAAATTTCAAAGCTCTCTTCGAAGGATAGAAATACCAAATGGAAATTCATTGTTACTCAGTACTTTTCATTTGCTGTTGTATCCGTGCGATATCTCGATACTCACGATACTCATGATGATACTGAGAATCGGCCTTGGCAATTTTTCGAAATGAAAGCAACACGAGACACCTTCAGTAAATTACGTCGAAATTAGACGAATTTAATTAAGTATCTCGTTCGTTACGGTTTGATAACGTCGGACAACACGAGTAAAACCGAACGTTTTACTGCAACGACCGACTGCGAGCTTATTCTTGTGCAATTTGCAAATGTGCCCACGGCCACACTGCATAAAACCATGTGGTACGGTAATAGTGGCCACTGGCACGATAGATTCGGATGTACAAATCTATATTTCGATTGGAAATACATTTAGAAAAACGATGTTATCGCGTAAATCGAGATCTCCTGATCTGTTGACCTTTTACCATTCGCGAAAATAATAAAAAAGAAAAAAAAGAATAAAGAAGAAGTAGCAAGAAAAAAAACAGAGGAAGGAGAATTCATATCTTGCACCGTTGCGCATTGCAGAATAATGATCAGAGAAACCTGTTTCCCTGCGTGAAATGCTTTTCTTCAAAATCGATACGGAGGAAAGCGAACGAGGCGCGATTTATTCTATTTCCCCTCGTTTCCGTCAAAAGTGCTTTTATTAAAATTTCCCATGAAACACGTTTTAAAGACATTTTACGAAAGGTAATCTCGAATCTGTTCCCCAATGAATATACGCGTTGCACATAAATGATATTCGAACGTTTACGTTCTGCATGAATCGTAGAAACCTTTTACGAATATATCATGCGCGTTATACGAAACACGTGGAAATTTCATTGGCATTGTTACGAGACTCGACCATCGCGATTATAATGATAAAATTTGAAACAGCGTTGAAAATGGATATACAAGGTACAAGGTATTAAAGGGGTGTCCTGAATTAGAATGTTCTAAAACAGCGTCTTCTTGTGATTTTTTTTAGAAGGGAAAGAAAGAAATGAAGTTATTGAATTTTGAGGTATGGTTTTATATATATTTAACGAATACAAAAAAATTTTGTTTAAAGTAAAAAGAAAATTATAACAGATTTCTAACGCTATTTAATGGGCTGCAGTTTTTAATCGGTGGGAAAGATCCAATTCGTAATTCTTGAGTGAAACAAAAAGCTAAAAAAGGATTAAATTATTATATAAATAATAGTAAATATGTTTATTAACTTTTACATACGTTTGCAGATTATTTAGTTTCAAATTTCACTGATATGTAGAGGATTATGTGTAGAGGATTAATCGTGAGGTTTATAAGACGAGATAATTCGTCTAATAAATCTCACGATCAAACATCCTCTACACATAATTCTCTACAGATATAATCCTAACAATTTAGTCTCATCACAGTGACAATGAAATTTCAAAATGTTTTACATCGCGGATATAATATATGCATAAAAGTTTTGTATGGTAAATGTTCAGATACTCTGAACCACTAGCGAATGAGTCACTGTAACTAGTTCAACGTCCCGATTTTCCTTGAAAGCGTCTAAGATTCCTCGATCGATGAAAATCGTTCATTGACAGTAAGAAAGGAAGATAAGGTATAACGTTGTTTAAGCGTTCCATTGTCCCAGGATCGATATTAACCTTCTTAGTATCGCAATTGCTGCATCAAAAAGATCCAACAAACGCGACAAACGATAAGGATGGAGATTACGTTTCCTCGAGACTTCGACATTCTGTGAAAATATGATATCTTTCTCGTTACCCTTTCTCGTCGTGATCCCTTCTCGCGATAACCTTATGCAAATCTTTGCTTCTTCACAAGTTCTCCTCTCCTTACTCTTCCTATTGGGATTAAGTTCTCTTCTCGTCACTCTTCCTATCGGGATTAAGTTTTCTTCTTGTCACTCTTCCTATTGGGATTATTAAAAATTCAGTCAAGTTGAAAAAAGTTTGCAGTGATAAATTCCCGGGAGAAACGCGTAATTCTTGGACTTCTTCTTCCAAGAGGAATAAGTCTAACCGACTCGTTACTTCTGACATCTGTTTCAAACCATTATATATACGCAGCATTGTGTTTGGACCAGTTGTTGAGTAAACGATAACCGAGTGATAAATGTATTCGTTTTTTGGGAAAGCAGGATCTTCTTTCACAGATGAATTAATAATTAATAACTATCATGGTAATTCTAAATATCATGGTTAAATCGCAACGAATGATATCTTCTTTACAAACATGTTGGAAGAGATACGTTTCCACTTTACAACCCATATTTCATCCTTTTCAATATCTAAGAATGTATAGATTCTAGAAAAGATCTCGTTCTGTTGCCAACTATTAACAGATTGCGGATATCTACGCAAACTTACATTCTTATGAATACAACTAACAATAAGAAAACAGACTTATATTAAACTTTGAATATTTTCTATATTTTTCTCTATTATATCTTTTATTTCAATTTTCCTATCCACGAATGCATAAGCATCCATAATCTACCAACTACTAATAAGAACAGAATTGTTTTCAGTAGTACAATTATTATCGGAGCATTAAAAGGAAGAATAAAATAGAAAATGAAAAATTAGGTGGTAGAGAACAATGGAAAAGAAGGAACGTTGGCTGGTTTTACATGGGAACAAGAAATACAAAGGATAGATTACTAAGTCGAAGTGATAATGACGACCGGAAATGATAAATTTCCGTCCAAAATGTGCCGGCAGTATCCTTCAGACTGGTTGGAGATTAAAAGATTAACGCGAGATCGACGAATCCCGAAGGAATGCAAGGAACGCGAATGATATTACTGGGTGCAATTCGCTTGGATTTAACGATTGGAAAGAGGCAGCTCGAGCTCGTTGGTCCAGGAAATAAGAACGCAAATGAGGGCACCAGGCAGATGGGGTAGAAATATACTGAACCTCTTGAACGGGTGATTGAACTTTTCGAGTCTGAGAACGCATCAGACTCGCGGAGCGTGGAATGCGAGAAATGTCAATTTGAAGCTCGCATTGAAAACAAGTAGGACAACAAAGTATTTCCAATGGATCAATTCTACTTGTGTGTGTTTGACTTTAACGTTCTGAGTCTGAGCACGCGTTAGGAACCTAAGAGAAGCGAGGCAGGTCAAGTTGGAGCTTGAATTTAAGACAAATGGGAGAACGAAGCACGAAGTTTCGATCTTCGTGAGAATTTTGTATTTTCAATGGATAATTTGTATCTGTGAATGTTTCATTCGACTTTGGATTAAGCTTCCTGTGTCGGGGGATACGTTAGGAACCTAAGAAACGCGACACGTCGATTTAAACCTCGAATTTAAAAGAAATAAAAAAACGAAGCACAAAATTACAATTTCTGTAAGAATTCTATCGTTTCGATGCGAAAGTCGTATTTGATATATTTCCAACAGAATGTAGGATATTGTAGAATATTGTAAGATACTTGTCAATGTAATTCTGTAACAACAGGAGCGCAGAAGGGTGAGAAGATGTCTCGTTGTTAAAAATCGTTGCCAAAAATGATTATTTGAACGATTATTTTTCACTACTTGACAATTTTACTACGAAAACCTTCACTGCATAATTAACAAGGAATATTTCAATGTTTTTCACTAATTTGTCATTCATTATCTCCCTCGCCATCTTTTTTGAACGTTGTCGCAGTACTTTAATAATTTTAAAGTGCAACCGAATCAATTGCTGTCTCAGCCATTTGTCGCACTTTTTTTTCGTTGCAACACATTCGCTCCGGTTTTTTGCATTGTTGTGAGTACAGTCATTTGGATTTTATATGAGTGTATTAGGGATTATCGTGTTGCTGGTACAGTTTGGAAGATCGTAAAATGTATATGGGTCAGTTGTAAATAAATAGTCGTGTTCGATCGTGCAAAAGGCTTATTGTATATCCGCTGTGCATACGTATTTCATTGATCCGGCAAAGGGACTTAAAATACAGAGAGATCTTGACATCGATCGACACGTAGTCTGCCGTCGATGCTGCAATAATATTTGCTCGTATATCGACCGGAAATAAAAACGTGAAAGGGATGAAAGTGGAATGCAATCAGTGACATAGTCGAGATAATCAATGCCAAGTGTCTTTTATAGAAACATTCGATGAATATCTCTTTATTCTTATTAGAGAAGAAAAGGATGCAAATAATCCTTTGTCGTTTTATTTTGTTTTATTATGCAGCAAGTAGAGCAAGAGAAGTTGTTAAATGGAAGAGTTGTTAAATATTTATTAGAATATAATATCGTGGTATTAAAATACAATGGTTGCAAAAAATATTGATATTTATTATACCATTGACACACTTTGTTAATTAGGCCCCTACATGTATATAATATATTAAATTTTTTATTATTTAGTGGTATTTTCGTAGAACTAGAAAAATTCGGTAGCGCGAGAATGAGATGTAAAACCTGGTAAAATAAAATTTTATTAGAAAATACGAATATATGTAAAAATACTTATTGTATGTATAAGAATTTTATTATAGTAGACTTGAACCAATTTGTGTAATTACTTAATTCATTTAGATTCTAGAGATTAGTATATTTGCGTGGTGTGTTTGCATACTACAGTTTAAAGATATTAAATAATTAATTAAGATCGCGGAGTTTAGGGCGTATTTGGGAACATGCACACAATTTGCATGATTCTTGTTAAACAATCGAGTAAACATCAATTTTTTTGTCAAAGATACTTTTAATTTAAAAGTTTCGTGCAATGAGAAAGCTATTCGTCATTGTGATCTTATAATTGAGGAAAGTTTCTAAAAACCTTCCAAGATCACTCGAATATTCATCAAGAGTATTCCTTACTGCGGTACTTCATCTTCTGCCTCCATGTCAAAAGCGCCAACTAAAATACGTACACTTAACAAAACCTGCCTCAGACTCAAAGTTTGACATATTCTCCGCGAATATTCCTCGCAACTTATCATCCTTTCAACTCTACCACAAAACAAAATTCGTGCACGATTTAACATCACCTGAACGTGAATTTTTATAAATATATTGCGGATATCTACGCAAATTTATAATTAATTTATTAGTTCTTATAAAATAGACGAAACACAAATAAGGAAGATATTCCTCGCATCTGCTCTATGCAAATAGAAAAACAATCTACGATCTACGGATAAAAATCTAAAAACAGAGAGCAAACTTACAGAAAACTCAGCTTCTATCATAGTCTACTGCGTTGTATGTTTTCCATAAATTACCATATGTTTAACATCCCCGTAAATGCATAAATATTTACAGTCAACTCGCAAGAATTGAGAAAAGGGAAATAAAACTCAGAGAAGCTCACTCTCGATCACGATCTAATATTTTACGTGACTTAATATATTTTTCTATTACGTGCTTTCTACATACACTCCTGCGCGTTATACCTTTTCCAAATCCATCAAAAATTCACGATCCACTGGAAAAACTCCAAAAAAAAAAAAAGAGAAACTACAAAATTGAGAAAAAGACTCACCCTCGATCGTGGTAAGTTCGGGTGGTTCGGACATGCCGAGGACCATTCGATCCTGCACGATCCAGCAGGAGACGAACAGGACGAGGACGAGGTTGACCGCATAGCCAGGCTTCCTCGAGGCGGCCACGCAGGACGTGGATGACGGCAGGGACGCCGTCGCGGCGACGGCGTCGGTGGCGTGCATCTTCACGACTGGCCCTGACACGCGGCCTCTTCTCGCTCACCCTTCTCTTCTCTGTCGTTGCTCACCCCTATGTATGTACGCATACGTGGTACGCACCGTGGAGCACCTGCACGCAGGTCAAGCCTGCCGTACCTACTTCCGGTATCACATATCCGCGCGATCGGCCCGTGTGATCGATAGCACGCGCATATCTCCGCACGTTCCACCTTTCCACGGGCAGCCAGAGGAAAGTAGGAAAGCAACTAGATTTAGAAAAATCGAAAATTGCCAGATGTTGAACGAGAATGAACTTCGGGGCGGTATATAGACTGCTCTTTTATTCACCCTGGTCGTCAACGTCTTGTTGTACCGGCTCGTGGAGGGAGCGAAGAAGGAGAGGAAGGTTCGTGGACACGTTTTACCGCAACCACCACCACCACCACCACCAGAACTTCCCCTCACTGCTTGAACGACAGGTTCATGGGAACAGAATGGCACACTGCTTCTTTATTCAGTCTCCGACTTCTTCCTCCTTTTCTGCCTCTCTCATGTATACGTGATATATATTTTACTGTACGATCGATCCGTCGATTCGAAAACAGATACTTTCTTGATTATATTGCTCGAGTAATGCCCTCGGTTCTCGCCAAGATTTCTATGAAAATGGAGAAGAATTCACGAGTTGTTGAATAAAACGAAATAAGGGATACACGATGGTCTTCGCCACGCGGCCAAGAGCGATATGGAGGCAGCAAACAACGACCGAATCGAGTCGGAGGGTGATCGCGACGCTAGGGCGCCGACGTCCTGCGCAATGCATGCGAGAACCAGCACGTTACTCGCACCCCCGCCTCGTCGCAGCCTCGACCGCAGCCGTGGAATCGTCGCAGGGGCGCAGAACCCCTGAGTCATTCCTCGTGAAACAGCCAGAGAGACTCGAGAGTCGATGTGTTCCTCTGTGGCGCAACGTAAATATGTATGATTCTAAGCGAGGTACACATCGTCGTCGTGCTGCTTCACGAACAGGCGTAACAGAGGGTGAAACGGAATTGCGTTTCGTTACATACGCTGCCGAAACGCGTCGTCATCTTAGCGACCTGGCTACGGATTGGCAGCGGACCGAGATACGCGAGCGTACACCGTAAATATGGATCGTGAACGGGTCAGGTTGTTTCGCGTCGATAATTGTAGAAAATTAGGACAGGGAAAATGGGAAATTCGTATAGAGAATTGGAAGATAAAGGCATAGAGTTTCGGAGGGTTAGTAGGTTTCGCTGAAACAAGGCTGTTACCCAATGTTGGGAAGAGTATCAAATTTTGGATAGTTCGTGAAATTGGTGGAATAAGTTAACGCTTCGATGATGCAGCATGGTAATTGGAAGTACGGGATACGAGTATGGCGAATGCCAATGCAAAATGTTTCACCATATGTTTATACAAATAAAACATTTTCCCTCTTATCTCTTCGCAATAGCCAACTCTGGTGACCTATCGAACTCTATTTTTATCGGATTCGTCACTTGAGGAGAAATAGGATAATAAGGAAATAAGATATCAGAAGATAGCAGGGATATTAAACATATAGTTTAACCTTCTTTTTATGGAGATATTTATCAATCAATAAGAGTAGTTTTGTGCGATAATATCGCCAAAATCTAAGGTTCCATATTTTGGGCCACCTGAAACACAATACCAGCTCAACCTTACGCTTCACGTTTAAAGTTTAACTACTGAAATACCGTGCGAAACAGATCCACGCTCTATTGTCTGCGGATCTCAATTCTTCACACGTGTAGATCCCACGCATTCGTGTCATGTATTCTTCGTTGTTCGAATCTTCGTCAGTATTTTAAGGGACTATTCCAATACGCGTGTTCGTTCAAAATCGATATTTTTACACTCGTTTATCCGATCTTCCATATAAAGATTCATTTGAACGTTTAGATCTTACCTGACGTTCTATCTTTGCTGTTCTCTTGTTTTCCCGACAACTATCAATTTGTATTATCATATCGAGCACCGTTCAATCTGAAAGAAAAAATTCTAGAATAAAGCGATTAAAACTTGTCAGCTGTCGTTGTCGATGAACGTTTCTATCGATATATTCACGAAGAGTTATCCCATAAAGCCCTTGGGTATATTACATCGAGTGACATCGTCCCGATTTTTATGGCAATCAAACGCGTAAACTGGTCTACTTCTGTCAGAAGCAGAAATTGAGAAAACTCGGGTACTATACAGTCGAGGTAATTAACACTCCGATCTTAATCTAATACACGGCCATTAAGTAAGTCCTTAAATTAGTTTGTAACACGCATAGTATGAAATAGCGACAAAATTCATAGATTTTTTTAGTTATAAGAACGTCGAATCTAAAATTTTACAATACAATTCGCTGATTTGTTGCAATTGCGTTATATCAATGTTTAATTTTATTTTCCGGTCGGATAAGATCTATTTTATTATTCTTCGAGATTTTATAGCTTCTTGGAATCGACGTTGGTGAATTTAGATGCGACAGGATTACGAGAAGTGGTCGTAGAATCTGTTCCGCGGTCGACGTTGTGATTTGTAGTTTCGCGGAGTTTTCGGTCACATTACGTACAAATTTATTAGACATAAAAATTAAAAATTTCGCACTATATGCAATTTTCACTTTATGCCGAATAAAAATGTATCGCCTACAAAAATCTAAAATTGTTCGACGTAGTGTCAGGTTGACCCAAAGGAACCTTTGGCTATCTACACGCAACTGCTTCATCCGTTTCTACAATGTTTATACAAATATAAGAATCGTTTATACAAAAATAAGATAAACCGAAAGAAACTTTTAGAACAACCTAATATCTCCAAGGCAACACTTTGTAAAATTAACTTCTAGATACGAAAATCTAAAATCATTTCCAACGCAACGTTTTGTAAAATTAATTAATAAATTTTAATTAATGAAATCCTAGAAACTCGTAAGGATTATCGATCGAAGCAGTTAATACGATGAGCTAGCATCTTTTGGAAAAGTTCCGAGACTCCTTCGAAGATAAAAATCGCACGAGTCGTCGAGCTATCAGGAACGTAGAAAGCGATTGCTTCTCTCGTGCAATCTATCGGAAGAGAATTCTCGTTCCGCTGTTTAAGGAGCAGCGATTACCGGTTTCACGCGGAGACACGTGAACCGACACGACGACGAGATGATTACCGCACGTTCCCAAAGAGGGTTTTGCCGTTTCTTTCGCCGGATTGCCGTTAATGGAACTCAGCACGTCGTAATGCGAGCAAAAGTATCGCGACACACGTTACGTAAGTTAGTCGATCGGTAAAAGTGGGTCGTCCCCGTAAGGGAGGTTCGATACTTCCAAACCGATCTCGCCGATACACTTCGCCATTCTAAGTAGCTTCGAATTGAAATCGACGTCAGAAGAGCCGACCGGTGAATTTAGATGCGATAGTTTTGCGAGAAAGGATCGCAGAATCTGTTCCGTGCTCGATGATCGAGGTCCATGAGTTTGAGAATTTTGGAAACTAACCAGAAAACTAACTAACTTCTCCAAAATCTCCCCTTTTCTATACCTAGAAAAAATAAATATTTAATCGTTTTACTCTAGATCTGTTTAAGTGTATGTCAATTTTCGAAACTGTAAGCGAATATAGTTGCTTGCTTATTCGAAGACACAGAACGTTTCCTTGTTTAACGTTAATTAAAGTTTCAGTTCAACTTCTAACCGTAGCCTCGTGAATAGGTAAATCTTGGTTTGCTGGATGTTGAAAGAGATAGAATGTCGAAACTGATGTTAGGCGAATCCATTGGGAGCGAACGTTGCGCAAGTTTGGTTTGAAGTCTTGGAAAAGTGAATCTGTTACGAATCATGTCCCCGAAGGCTGAAATTCTTCGCACGATGCGATCATTTGTTAGGGTAGGTTGAAGATACTCGGTGGATGTGAAAAGTCAGGAGATTTCTTTGTCTGACGAGCGAGCTGTTACCGAGGTAATGTTTCGTGGAATTCTAATGGTCTTCCTTCTCGTTACTGGTAATCAATTTTACACGATCGTTAGAGGAAAATTGTAGTTTCGATGAACCTTGTGCCACATTCTTAACAATGAGAGATCGTACAGAAGTGCGTGACGTTTTTATTACACTGTCATTTATTCAAGTGACGTAGAATCGGCGTTTTATTACCGTGAAAAGTCCAAAGACTTCGCGTAATGAACGAGGCTGTTAACAGACATATTCGATTATAAATTTAATGCGAAATTATTGAAATTACATAAAATGGAAATCAAGCTTTTCCGCCTTATGTTGGTAAATTTATTATACTTTTGATTATTTTCACTATAAATTTAATTTAAGACTACGTAAAAAATGAAATCGACGCGTGTAAAAAGAATTTTCCATCGCGTTAATGGATTTATTATATTTTGTGTATTTATTGCATTATGAGCCGTAATCGAATATTCTAGCCATTAAAGTAGGTAATTTGAATATATATAATACCTTGACATGGTAAAGCTTCAAACTCTCTACACTCGATAGTTTATATGACGGTCATCAGGCGATATTTTATATCTTTCGTCTGCCAATTTTATGTCTTTTGTCGATCAATTTTATATTTTCAAGACTTTACAATTTAACGCGGTACGTTGTACAAATATGTACACTCGTACAAACGATGTACACTCAGTCAATCGAATATTATGCAACTGCGTCTGACAGATCGAGAAGCTTAGCGACCGATTGCGAATGAAAATAGAAAGTAGCTTCCACAGACTAACAGAAAAAGAACCGACTGGAACAACATCATCAATATTTCATGAACAACGAAAGTTCAACTTCTTCTACGAGGCGAAGACAGACATAAATGTGTAAACTCTTAGGATTTTATATTAGAAACTATTTCTTCTTAGAAGAAATATAGATCAATGTACAAGATCGTGTAAATTTTTATGATTTTGTATTTAACGTTTTTTTCTTATTACAAGATAGGTCAATATATATAAGCAATAGAAAAAGTTTTTATTATTTGACAGTTAATATCTTAGTTTCTGCTTATAAGAAAATAGATTAATACAGCTACGATATACAAAATCGTGAATTTTTCTGATTTTATATTTAAGATCGTTCTTTCTTTCTTTCTTACAATAAAATAGATCAATATACAATATACAAGATAATACAAAATACACGTTTCTTCGTATTTTACGATGTTCTCGGGCGTTCCGATGTCACGACTTCCCTCTGTTCATTTATGAATCACTATGCTTTCAACGCAAAAGCAAGGTCTTTCCAAGAATCGAATACGATTATTAGTTCCAGAGTAGAGTACTTTTGGACTTAGAAATTAACAGAGATCTTTAATTCTTCGTTGTGGCTACCAGATTGGACCAGTAAGTCGCGTACTCCTTCAAAATGGTGCCTCTGTAATCAGAATAATCACAAATTTTAGATTAAATACCGTAATTTAAAACAAATGGTCGAAGGTTAACGTCTTAGGTGCTTCTAGATTGAGATATCTCGGCATTCTTTGGCGAGTTTATAGCATCCACGTTTGACATGTATAATATCGTGTCGTGTATCATTTCGTTTGCGATATAATTCAGAGGATCGTAAGTATAACGATAGCTAATAAAATGCAAAATCAATGCCGCGATCCAGTCGTGTTTTAACGTTAATATTATACTTAAAACACGCAAGCTAGAGGAGAAATACCATAAGTCACATGTTTTGTCCTTTACAGAGTAGCGTAGCAATTTTTTTTTTTTTTTTAATACGTTTGATACGCTGTCGATCAATTTTGTATTATCTCAAACTTCTTTTTATGATTAAATCCATCTTGTTTTCACACCAATCTAATTATACTCTTTTATATTTTTAGAAATATTGATTGCCACAAGATTAGCTATATCCCATTGATCTTTTTAGAAAACTTCATGAATTTATTATATCTCTTAAAGTATCCTTACGTTCTATATACATATATATATCTTTACGATTTTTTAATCACTGAGCTGTATAAAAATAAGAAGATCAATGGAAATAAATTCTCTTTTATTGCCTTCGAAATATGTGTATCAGAGATACTATTAAGGAGATTGAGTCTTTAATGATCAGCCACGCGTCAGCTACTTCTAGGGTTCAGAACCTAAGAACGGTATTAACACTAGAACTACCGGTAATTAACACGAAGTTATTTCTACCAAAACCAGTGAAAATGACTGGTCTTTAAAAAATACGTGATAATAGAATATTTTTGTATTTATTGATTTATTACTTTCTTACAGAAGGAATTCCATGTTATTTAGTATATTTTCGGAATTATTAATCCATCTGGGACCATCATCCTTAAACGAGGCTTGACAAATTTATAAAATTGTAAAACCAATCATTTTGATTGCTGTGGTATTTCTAGCGTCAGCATCTAGCGATCTAGCGATCGATCCGGAATTGATAACTGATAACTGATATCATCATATCGAATGATACGCAGTAAAAATTTGAAAAACGTGTGGCAAGTTGTACGAAACGAGAAAACTGGTTAATTGAGCTTCGATAAACAGATTACAGGATCCTTTTACACTTTGACAAGTACCAGCAATTTTGACTGGTGTTGGTATAAGTAGCCTTGATACAAAATTATTTTGGCTTTGAATACATAAAGAACAAAATAAAATTCATTATATTATTCTCTTAGTCATCGTTACGAAAGTCATTACATCATTGTGGAAAAGCAATATAACACGAAGCAGGAATTTTAAAATAAGATTGTAAAGCCAGTCAATTTGAATGGTGTGGTAGTTCTGGTGTTAATCCAACAACAGAACTGTTCCTATGAAATAATGAATACAGATGAAAAGGATAAAAACGAAATCGTCAATATTAATATCAATAGCGTTTTGCGGCAGAAAATTAAGAAAATAAATGGTAATAATTAAAGAAGCTGTCCTCTGTGTTTAGATAATATATCAACGTAAAATAATAATTTAAACTATAACATGCATATACCAAAAATAATAATAAAAATGCAGAATTCTTTTCTTAATAACATCGATAACATTAAATAAACTAACCGTATAAATAGGATGCAACGAAAACATCGCATTAACGCTACAAGCGTAACAAGTAAAATATTGATCGAACAAAAGAAAACGCTCGAAGTTGATGTTTTAAACTTCACTGAACGAACGCGTCCTTTCCCTTTCTTCTTTTTTTTTTTTTTTTTTTTTTCAAAACCCGTATACTGCTGGGATACACGAGGGTGAAGAACAAATTTAAAACTACACCACTTACGAGTCGGGTTTTTCCATGCTTGTATGAAAAAGGTAAAAAGGAAAGGTAAAAAGAAAAAAAGTAAAAGTTTCTGTGCTGTAAAACGATTCAACGTGGTATTTCGAACGAGGGACCGCAACGAGCTAGAACGATTCATCCGTTACCTTTCAGCCCGGCATGCGAACCTTCTGACCTGTAATATTCCCTGGAAATTCGATGGTTTATTAGCAAGCCTGCCGTGTACACTCGTATTCGCGAGCAATCGCGCGGCGGAAACGATTATTTCCACTGGCCAGCAGCATACAATTAATCTTATTACGTTATCCCCTGTCGAATGGAAATCCTTCATCCACGTCGTAACTTAGTGAACTCTATTTTCCAAGATAATTAGTACCTAATGAAGGCCACATTTTCGATTTCGATTTTAGTGATATAATTTCGCAATACGATAAAACGTGAAGGCGAATAACGAGATCATTGCAGTTCGGTGAACGTAAATTTGTCAAAATCGAATAGAAAGGAATTACAAGTTAGGAAATTGCAAATACGAAATTAATGGAGATCCTCCTATGAAATATTTGAATCTGTTTCCCAGGATAATCGATGGCACAAATTTTTTCATTTTACATTTTAATTGGATTAATTCAATTTCAGAATGTGATGCACAAGAGCATCGCAATTTGGTGAAGAGATTTCCGACAGAAGCTGGACATTGCAAAGAGCAATTGCAATTTAGAAAATTGGAAATACAGAATTATGGAAATTTTCCTTTTAATTCGGCTAATGTGTACGACGAAAGGGTTGTAATTTAGTAAATAATAATAAACAAACATTTATGATGTTCGCTTTCTCGGTGAATTGGAAAAAGGAAATAGATACACCGCAATTTGACGAATATAAGTTTAAAGAATCGAGATTAGGGTTGGGTCTTTTTTTTTTTAATTCCAGTTCGACAAATTTAATTTTCCCGATGAATCAAAAGGAAAGAAACGAGTAAATATAATTTGCTTCAAGAGATAAATTATTACTATTTAGATAATGTACTTTTTCACAGAAATATAATTGCAATTTAACAGAACATAATTCTCTGGATGAATTAAAATCAAATTAACTAATTCTTTCCCTTCAACTTTATCCAACGCGATTCTTTTGCATGTTGCGAAAATGAATGTTTCTTTATGACTTTGTGTGCACGACTTACGTAGGAAACTGAAGAAAAATGGAAGTTTTTCTATTTGGACCACAGGAAACCGCGAGTAGATTGTTCAAGTCCCAACGGGTAAAAACCCGTGGCTAAAATTAATTAATTAGCCTAGCTTGGAAGTTAACGCTTCCTACCAACGTGTTCCCTTGGTAACTAATGGGGACATTGGTCGTAAATTATTGTCACAGTAGATTAATTATTTGCGAAGCAAAAGAAATTTCTTTTGAAGCTACGAATCTCGTGGTGCTTGCTATATTAAATATTCACATAGAATGGCTTAATTTGCAACAGTTGCTATCGGGATCTACCAATCACCGAAATGCAGATGAGTTGGAAAAGAGGAACGTCAAAGTTGAAATAATACAAAATAAACGATTCTAAAAAATAATTAGAAATTTTAAAGAAGTATGACTTTCATAAGGCATATTACTTTTTTTTGACATCTTTCTGACTATGTCTAATGAAATCTTTATATTAAAAATGTTTAACGAAAGAAACGCGCAATGTATGGGGATTATTAAAATACCGGTGATCTATGAATGATGCGCGTAAACTCAATTAAATGAAACTTTGGAATATTAAAAAATAACTACAACGTACGTGTACATGACAAAATGAAATTTCTATATTTTTCTCACTACGTCAAGTGGAATTTTTGTAAAATTCACAAAAGCAATGAAGATTATTAACATTTTTCTGTGAGCTATTTTACAGACACGCGTGAGCTCAATTTTCAAATTTGAAATATCAAACGATAATTAGAAACTAACGATAAAAATTATCTCCTTCGATGTTTCTCAATTATTTTACACGAACATTTTTATAATTCGGGAATTGGATAAATAACTTGGATAAATAAATTTATTCAAAAGTCTGTGATCTACTAAAACTGATACTATTCATTAAGAACGAAGATACAGTTAAGCCCAATTAATAGTCTGATATTCGCTAATGCTTTGGTAGAACGCGTTTCTCATAAATGAAGGCTTTGCTAACAATTACATCTAATTGGAGGACTGCAAAGATGAACTTTTTGACAGACATCAAAAACTAAGTACAGCACGAGGTATTATTATCCCTAGAGGGTGTGGCTGATAATCACCACTCTGATTTTAGCTTCTCTTTCATTATCCTCCTAATTTTGTGATCCGATATCGTGAACTTTTTGGCACCAGTAAATTTGTTAAAATTGTTTCATGTTGTTCGTATTATTTATTTTTCAATTTATTTTTCAATACTTTCCAAAACTCGACTACGACTAATTTCTATCGTTCGACGATCTTTCGTTTACAATAAGTGAAATAACAATTTAATTTTCTTTTTAACATAAATCTAGGAAATAAAAACCGTAAAGATATTAATAATAATTTCACTATATTTCTTTGATAAGAGAAACAATTTTTAAAGGAACGATACGGGGATTAAGAAATATTCAGAAGTCATAGTACGGTGAATAAATGATCATGTTATTTTGTAACTACATTATAATGGCTTGTACCCGTTCTCGTTTTAAGCGCAACAAATGATATCGTTTCGTTTACGATAAGAGTGACGCAATCTTGCGAGTAGATTGCATTCCACGGGGAAGAATTTACAAATATTTCCCTTCACCAAAGTGCAACCAATTACCATAAATTATACTCGGCGCATGCTTGTCGTTTATAATAAACGTGCCTAAATTAAGCTTGACAGCGTTGGAAATTTATGTCGATTCTCCTGCTAATCTATGATAGAGTACGTGACGTTTGAATGAAGCATTATTAAGACTTATTCATATATCAACTAACGTAGAACGATTATGAGAAATTATTACGAAATTAGACTAAAACCAAATAATTCCACGATTAACGAAATTTTACAGGTTACAAATTAATGCTAGATAAATAAATTCCTTTGCGTAACCCGAACAAAATTTCCTACCAGAACAAATCAATTTTACAAATTAAGTACGAAACGACTCGTAAAACAGCGATGACTCTTTTCTTTCCGAAACTGGCCATCAGAAAGTTTCACTGCAATAAATATTACGAAGCTCGGCTACAGAAAGTTTCGCTGTAAAAATACACAGTAACTCGGTTCCAAAAGGTTCCACCTCGTTAAAAATATCGCACAACTGGATTTCAAAAACTTTCGTTGTAAAAGCATCCTGCAACTGTTAATCCAACGTATGAGAATATTCCCGAAATGCCACGTACAACGATACGAAACGTACGCAATGCGATTCTCCGCAATTCCGAAGATCATCCACGCGATTCTCCGCGGCCGGCCTTAAAATTCTATCAAAGCGATCAATTTGGAAGGTAAACCGCGTTAGTGCGGTTTATCTTCCGCGGACGAAGAAAATTGGCACTCACGTGAAGTACACGCGTCCACGGGCGTTCGGTGGCGCATTCCAGATAAGAGTGGCGTGCTGTTTCACGTAAGGATCGGCGTGTGTCACTGCACTGCACTCAGGATGGGTATTCGTGTTGTCGGTTTGCGCCCAGGAACCGATCCAGTTGTCTGTATCGGGGTCACGTGCCTGCAGGAAGAATCCCTTGAACGACGAGCCGCTGATGGTCACTGGAAAAACATTCGGTTCACTGGAGAACTCAATCTCCAGGGACAGTTTGATGATATTGTCCATGAGTTTGGGTTGCTGAGGAACACAAAGGAGGGAAATAAACATAGAAAGAACGATCGACGAATGTAAGAAGGGATGTTGGAGAATGTGACTTCTCGTAGGTGGACCAATTAATCCGCACATTTTTTCTGTAAATCAATCTTTTTCTAGCATTTATGGCTCCATTTGGATACAGCAAAGTTTAACGTTCAATTTTGCTGCTTGAATAAATGGTTCGTCGTTATGAAGGAAATTTGTTAACAACTTGGAGCGTAGGAATTTGTTGGACGATAAAGCGGATACGTTGGTAGGTAGGTTGAAATTTTTCCGGAATTTTTAGAAGCTTAGAATACCAACTGTATGTATATGTGAAGTGGACAAAATGAATGTACGGGGCATGCTGTGTTATTATTATACTAAGAAAATGCGATGTGATAAAAATTGTAGTTTAACGCGGTGGTATTTTTTAGATGCTTCTTCCCAACATTGGGGAGATTCTGTTTTATAAATTTTACTTGTAGAATGAAAAAATCGATTATTTCCTGTAGGATACTGTGTTCGTTGCTAGCTTACCATTCATAGCGAATAGAAGGTAAGGGAAATAGAAACAATATAAAAATATAATATAAAAATCCTCCCCCCCCCAAAAAAAAAAAACAGAAATTCGTTGACAACTTACGATTCAAGACCTTTTAACATTTTTACACCGCGTGAAAAAGTTTCTTGAAGATAAGAGAATAGGTGCATAGTATGAATTTTAGAATGACGAAGAATAATCACAATCGCAACCGTGATTCGTATATTATTCTAAATTGATCGATAAGGTTCAATGATAAAAAAAAAAAAGAAAATAAAGAGAGCATAGGTACTATAAAACAACTTGAGGAAATTGCTAAGGAAATAAAAGGAAAACGTGAACGAAACTTTCAGCAGTAGGAAGCAGGAAGCTTATTTTCTCCAAGAACGTAAACAGGACGTAGACCTTGGGATTCGTTTCGACCACTGTTCGTTTACGCCTCCCTCACTGCACCCTATTTCATTCCGGCTTCCACATTCTCGAATATTCCAAGACATTCGAAAGGAAGCAGTTTAGTCGCAGGTCAATCGTCTTAATATCTCTGCTTGTGATAAAAGAGGAAGGTGAATACCTCAATTATATTCTTAGTGGAAACCCGTTATCTTCCCTTGTTCTCTTCCCCTCTGTTTCATCAATTGCGATGGAATGATTTCTGACGTTCAATCTAACATACAAATGTTGATATAAATGAAACATTGTTCATTAAACGACAACTTGAATATTTAGGTTAATTTAATATTTATTTTAATCTGAAAACCTCGTTTCTCTGCTTCTCAACAGAAAATGCAATATTCATTTTTAAAATATAAATTTAATATCAGCGAAGTGAGATAAATAAAAGAGTAATATTTACATTTGATATTTTTCTTTTTAACGTTTTAACATCGAGCTTTTTTTCGACAGAAATTTTTACAGAATTTACAGAATTTACATTTTATTTACAGAATTTAGAATAAATTCAAAATCTTTGCTGTCGAGTAAGTTACAGTCCTTCGAACGAAAGCGAAACAATGAAACGAGAAATTTTCATTTTGTATAATTGTTTAATCTTTCGTTAAATTTTGTGATTTTCATGCTAAAGGTAAAATCGCGAAGTTACGAACAGACGTGTATATCAAGCTTCATGAATAATAAATAACTATATCCTACAGTAACTGTATTTACTATATAATATTAAATCGGATAAATAAGTTCGATATTGATTGGCAAAATTAGAATGTAGTGTTCGTGCCACTCCCTTTCCATCGGCACGGTAATCTTTTATTCTATCCACACACAGCTTTTTTCTTCTTTCGCTTTTGATCGATACACGGTATTAGAGTCGGTGTACAAAGGCGACGTTGTACAAAGAACACAATTAGGATGACCAAAAAGAAAAAGACGAAGTTGCTACGATACGCTGGTCGTTCGGTACTGAGCGAGGTTTCGAACTTAATTTCAATTTACAATAGACAGTGTGTAACAAGAGTGAATTAAAAAGTGAGTAAAAAAAAAAGAGAGATCATCGAAGCTATGTATTTGAAAAGCGTATTTTATTTTCAAAGAAGTAGAAGTAACGATAGACCAACCTACTAAAACACGCTATACAAAGTTTAAAATTATACAATTGAAATACCATTGAAGGGTAACTAAACGAAGGTAAATAAAATACTAAAGTGACATTTAATTTTATAAAAAGTAATTAATAGCAAATTCGATTATCGGAAGACTGGAGTTATCTTTTCTCTGTCGCTATATAACAAATAAAACGATGTATCAGAAGGTGAGTTCAAAACGTGTAAATTAAAACGTTCAAAGTAAACACCAAGTATTTAAAAGAACAGAAATTACTCGACAAATTATCGTAAATTGTGTAAAAATTTCTCCTCGATCGTTCAACCATAAATGGAAGATGAGAAACGAGAAGAATCGTCGTATAATCGTATTTTATTTAAACGTGAGGGAAGTCAGTCTCGCATTCTACGTAGGTTCTGCGAATAGAAGGACACGTAGGCGAGTTGCTTGCATTCTAGAATGCGTGCTTTAGATTTAACTAGGCAAAGTCAGGTCAGGCTGGCGCGTATTTCTTTTTTCGTGCAAGCGTGTTAAGTCGAATGAGAAAGCTGCAGCTGGGGAACCTTGCAAACCTTTAGCCTGGCTCCTTACTTATCGAGCTGCATGGTTGGAAAATATGTTACTTCCGGTTTCTATGTACGTGCACGAAATTACTTGGCAAATTAATCAACCTGCTAACAAGACTCTCGAACTGAGGGTAAAAAATTCTTGTCAACTCGTAAACTTCCTTATGAATCATTTTCACAAATTTTACTGTTACTTTCTATTTCATGGAATTGTACGTTGTTATCACGCGTGATTTACTAGTAATACGAACAATAAGAAAGTAAAAATTCCAATTTTATACCCATCTACCCTAAAGATTAGTTCGATCAAACGACACTACCATGTTTCTTCGATTCTTTCTTAGATCTTCAATTTATTTATTCGATTCGTCAATATCGTTATAGAAACGCCGTTGTCATTAAAACAAGCTTTCGCCAAGCTTCTCCACATCTTAGTTCTTACGATTAATATTCATTGATATAACAAATTCTTATCAAATTAATTGATTAATTCTTATCAAATTGTCTCCCTTTAATCCTCGATCGAAATCTTCGATGAAGCGCCGCAAAAATCTTTACTTCCACTGCAAATCCTCCGTCCGTTATTCGTCGAGAATTTTATCAATATTCGTGTTGTAGATATTACATTTTGTACAGTAAAAAACAAAGTACCTGCTACGGTACCGTAGCTAAAAATTTCTCTCGCGTTCCTACAAAATTTCCATCAGAGATCGGAAATTCGAAGACCGGTTTTGTGACTCAGGAAACTGTCATTTAATCGTGATAAATTATGAAGGTGGGGCAAGTTTAACGCAAACGTTAAACCCGAGCGCGAGTTTGATCTAACGTTTCGTTACACGACAAGTTGGCTGAATAAGAGGGATTTTAGGCACGTAATTTCGCTGGTGTTCGACGAAGTCTACATAGAAACGTATTTTTCACCCGTAGACGATTCACGCTATTATTCCGATGATTGAACATGCAGAACCGGACCGAGCCGCAGAATACGCGATTGTTAGCGTTTAGACGCGTTTCGAGTTATCCACGTTGATTGGATCGATTGTTCCCTATATCGGCTTCGTCCCGTCATTCTTTTCCTATTCGATCGTTCTCGCCCTGTATCGCTAATTTTCCGACAGAATACAAGGGAAATTGTTTGCGACAAAACGTTCAACTATCTCTTTTCACCCCTTTCGAAGGAAATAAGATTCTCTCGTTTCCTTTTTGAAGAAACGATTCTCTTCTTCTTCGCAAAGTAGTTTATCAGCTTTTGTGAAGAACAATGCGTACTGCGACTGAATGCTCTTTACAAATGGGAGAACAATTTTTTAATTGTAGTCTTGTCTCTTATTTTTCTTATTTTCCAATTTACGTGGTAATTAATTGAGAGCGCATGTTTGCGCATTTATGGGAATTTTAAATGTGCAAAAGCGTAAAGAACAATTCGTTAAGAGACGGATAACGTACCAGTAATCTGAGATCCAGGGCCGTATTGCGACGACGAGGCGGTAAAAGCGTAAGGACTCGATTGTACGGATTGCGACTTCGCTTGGCCATGATTGGGTTCGTTGGCTTTCGATGGCTTCACGCAAGTATCCACCGGTGCACCGTCAGGGAAACTGTACGCGACGAACACCGAAGAAAGTACGATCAATGTACCAAATGCCACGTTCCTCTTGAACAAGCTCATGTTCGTCTTTTGACGCTCCTCTTGCGCTCCTGACAGTATTAGATTTTTGCATTAATGAGGATAGTAATGAAGTTTTCGACTGCTTGGAAAGAATTTGTGGATTGAAATTATTATTTTGAAATTGTTAAAATTATCTTCGGATATATTAAGATATATTAAGAATCGTATGATTTGATACATCTGACAAAATATTTAGATAATATAATTTGGAAAAAGAAGAGAAAAGGAGCACTAGGTATTTAAGTACCCCTTTAGTTCTTGATAATTTGAAGAAAAAAGTAAGGAAATTGAAAGACACTTATTACGATTAGATTATTATTTTGAAATTGTTAAAATTATTTTCTGATATATTAAGATATATGATTTGATACATCTGACAAAATATTTAGACAATATAATTTGGAAAAAAAAAGAAGAAAAAAGGAACACCCCTTTTGTCCTTGATAATTTGAGGAAAAAAGTAAGGAAGTTGAAAGACACTTACTACGATTAGATTAATAAGAAAAAGACGTAAAATTAAAAATGATCGTGTTGGAGGTAGAATGACTGGAAGGGAACTGCACCACTCGACCTCCTGCGAGTAACTCAAACGTGGCCAGATCCCACCATGGAATCATAAAAGACTGGCACAATTCACCTTTGCTAATTGTCACTTTCACTTCGATCCCTTCGTTGATTCTGCAGCTGACTGCGAATCGTGTTTCGATATCCTTTGCGTTTAATCCTTCCCACTTTCGAAGGAACAGCTCAGTGGGTTACGAATTTTCGAAAGTATAATGCTGAAGATGTAAAACTTATAGATTCATGTGTTCGTCGATTCGATATCTTAGCCTGCTATGTTTTAGAAAAATATCTCTTGATATAAGTGAAAAATATTTGAAAATGTATTTTTTAATCAAATAAAAATCGGTTCGTTAGTAATAGAAACATTTCTATTTGAATATATTTTTAATTTTGCCAAAGTAAGAATGTCCTGTTTTTATCCCGTTAGGTAATATTTCTAGTGACCTAATTTTATTCATAAATAATGAAAATATTTTCATTTGGAAGTATTTTTAATTTTGCAGAAGCAAGGCTACTTCGTTAAATCGTAGTTAAACTCTTTAGAAATATTGCATACTGTAACGTTGCGTATTACGGGCTTCGAGTTGTATCGATTAAAAGTAATAAAATACATAGGAGAATGTGCAAGGGGCACGTGCCTGCATCGCATGTCATTTTTGTACCCTATTAAATTGATTCGTGGAAAAATGTATCACGCAGCTTAACGTAGTATTTGTACAAAGCTATGATGTACTCCGTCGATCAGTGTTACTTTTCACAGTGTTATTGATTTTCCACGAGCTCCTTAGGTCGTCACAATGCAAAGTACAAAAATATACGCTACTAATTTTGCTAAAATAAAAATTGCGCAAACACGGTTTTCAGTGAAACATTTATTCATTGATTACAAAATTCATAAAAATGTAATTCGATAAAATGTATTATTTTATAATTATTCGAAGAATAAGTTAATCACTACGAATCACAAATAACGAATTTATATTATTGAAATCTTTTGTACCAGATAAATTAAAGAATGCCACTCGATAAATGGATAAGTCACTGTTGCACAAATAACGAAAGTATTATTTACAACAGTAATAACGATGACAAAATATTTACACGTAGTCGTATATTAAACACAGTTCCCGTTACTAAACCTTCATATACAAAAATATAATAAAATTTTACATTCTGCATATATTTTAAATACACATTATCGCAAATATATTTATATAAAAGGAAAAGAAAGAAATGAAAAAGTACAATAAAATCTTGCTTTGTGCAAATTACTTTAAAAGTCATTTAATCTCTCCGCTTACGTAATAAATATAGTAACTGGTACTTCAAATGTTAGTTGTTCTAAAAAAAATTTTTTCCGTATTAAATCATTACAATTTTTAAAGACAATCATCCGTCAAAAACACTTACATACAAGACACTAGATAAAAATATTCCCGTCTGTTCAATGGTACATTCATAAATGCTCTATAAAATCTCTACACAAAGAAGGAATGTTTTAATCTGATTTTGTTAAGGCGGAGGAATATGCTTCGTTCTCAATCACTTCAATGGCACAAGGCCGTGGGAACCAACCACGAGTTCGTACTTGCTTCTCGTTCTCCTCGTTTTGCTTCTTCTCTCCAAATAACCAGTATCTACAAGATTTATCGATTAAACTTTTTCATAAGTAATAATAGTTTTTTATGTGAACATACTTTCTCCACCGCGTTACGATTACGATATCTCCAACTTTGAGCTTAATACGGGGTTCATCGGTGCAAGGTGGATGACAAAGTACACCCCAACCGTGTGTTAATGGTAAACGCGATCCATATGCTTCTTCTATAACTCTATAAGTCTTAGCTCTCTTTCGTTTATCTTTTTTCTGAGCTAATTGTTCCCGCTGAAATGTTATAGAAACAATCTCGTGTTAAATTTGTATGAACTATACGATAAAAAAATATATTTACTTAGAAAATAATGTATATGACATTACCGTTAAAGTGTACTGGTCACAACCTTCGACAACAGGCCAATGAATTCCATCACCTACCGGTGTACAATCCCATGTAAGAACTTGCCGTAAATTAAAGCACCATCCTTTTGAGTATGGATAAACAAATTTGTCTCTAGTTCCAAATCTTCGATAATGAGCCTTCTCTGAAATCCAAGCTTCTATTTCTGTTCTATTTTTTATTATAGATAGTAGCTGTAAAAAATACAGATAATTAATATCATAACAACATAAATGATCTTATGTGCATACCAGTTTAGCGGTAGAATATAATAATCTTACTTGGAAATAAAGCAATGTTCCAACAGCAAGAATAACACCAATTGACAAGCCAATACTGAAGATAACTAATATCAGAATAAATATAGAAGGTGGTGGAAATGATAATGGTTTCAATGATAATACAGTTGTCATCCAAGAAACTAGCGTAAATGTGGAAACACAACACCCACCAACTGCACTTGCTAAAAATGCTGTAAAATGACAATGATTGTAATGTCCTACACAATTATTTATCCATGGACAATGGTGATCCATTTTCATAACACAACGACCACCTAGAAATAAAAAATAAATTCAATATGTTACACAGACTATCGGATTCACTTAATGATATGAAATCTTACACTTTCTGCAATGATGAGATCTTGGTGCTTTGTACCCTTCGCAAACAGAACAATATTGTAAATATTGTGTGTCTGTCACTTTCCCCTAAAAGAAGCAACACTTTAAATTCTGTATGAAAAAATTGTATTGTATCCAAAAATGTATTATGGTACCGGCATCCATTTTAATGGAAGAAATCCAGGCCCTTCGTAAATAGCACTAATAAAATGGAAGAGAGTAGAGCCACTAAGACAAAAGAAAAGAATAAAATTAACTGCTCCAAAGAAACTTTCTTGCGGTGGCCACCACTGTCTACTACAATGTATTGTCATCAAAGTAATTATCTTTATAATTCCTAGAACACAAAAATATGTCAAAGAATAGGATATTAATATAAATAAATATAAATTATAAACTAATACAAACAATATATTTATATATTCAGTAGTATATTACAGTATATACAGCAGTATATTACAAAAATTATTATGAGAAGTAATTAAAATCTCAAAAGTGCATTCAAATTTCGCGGTACTTTATTGCGATGTACGTAAAACAAAATGGAAGCAATCATCTGTCAAGTTTATTCCCATAACATTTCTACGATGAATTTTTTCTTATAGGTGGTAACATGCCAAAATCTGATTATATTTGGAACAGTATGTTACCATTTTTAATACTTCAGAATAGCAAATATATTCAATTGTTTGGCATTCGATAAAAGACCTACCAAGAGCGGTGAGTGGACCCCAATGGCATATTTTCTTTAACGGATCGACACACATGCCGTCACCATAAAACTATCCTAAAATATTCCTCGAATCCTGAAAACCAGGTATTTGTTACGCCTGCGAACGAACAATGCTTGCAATGGTTTATAAAATCAGTAGGAATAGATTTTTCTCGGCGACACATCCCGTAACGATTCATATATGTTGGCACAGCATATCAGTGGTGGCACCAATGTCGAATATTTTTCAAGATTGACGCCTTTATACGGTATAATAATCGGTAGAAATATATATATTTTATAAAGTAATTAATACGCTTATCAAACCTTAATAAAAAATTCGTACATGTCAAGTTCAATTTTTTTAAGTAGCACTCTTGTCTTTTGGTATACAAGAAACCTGTTATAAATTTTGATATATGTATTATGAATCAATATATTCCGTTACATAGAACATAATTCAAATATGAATCATTAAATGAATTTAATATCTGCGTTCATCGTTGTAAATAAATTTTGTGACAGTAACAGAATAGAAATGTATTTTACATAATAGTATAATACAATGTTACCGACTAATCTTCCCCTGCTTGAATCAGAGCTTGAACATGCAAAGTTTCAATACGTATTTGTCGCTTTATTTACCATTATTTTAAATAATTTTACAAAATTAGTATCATAGGATGTTCTACTAAGTCATTTTGTGATAATTTTACAGTAAAATTTACAGTCAATTTCTTTAGTAAGAAAATTAAGGATAATGTAATAACAGAGAAATATGTAATAATTAATCTGTTTAAATAGTATTATAATCATTTTCTGTAGAAGTATATATGCATTATAAACCCAAGTAACTATTCATGTAACTGTCATCATCATACATGCTGTAATTTTTTTGTTCTCATAAATGTATCTAGTAACAGGGCTACCAATATAACCTATAAAACTGTTTAATGTAATATTCAGTATATTTATAATAAAATCAAAGTACTTCCTCTATGATTTTATATGATGTAAATGGTTTCTTATAGGTTATGTGGTATAAAACTGCATTATAAATAATTAAAATTATAAAATTTTTTACCTTTAAACAATCACAATGGTATAGTCTAAATTAGTTTAACAAGTGGCTCTTCTGAAAAATAATATTTAAATAAAGTGTATTTATAAATTAGTGGTGTTAAGTGAAACTTGATAGCTCAAATATTTTTTAAGAAAATATAAGATCTTCGATTTTATCGTTCATAATGTACATATTTTGTGATCGATAAAATATGAAAAAATCTATAAGTTTATAATCTATATAATTATTGATTACATAGCGAATATAAACATTTGCGTGTATAATAAAAGGTTATATATGTATTTGAAATATTGTTAATGTTCTTTTCAGCCAAATGATCAAATAGAAATTTCTAAACCACCTGTTCCTAAAGCACGTCGTTCCATAAGAGACATTAATGTACAAGTAACTGAAGAAATCGATTCCTTCAAAAACTCTAAAAATTTATTGACAATGAAAAACATATACAGAACTAATCAACAAGGCTCAGAAATTTGTAATATTTCTGATATCCAATATACCGATGATGAAGATGATGATGAAGAAGATGATGATAGTGATGAAGATAATAATAATTACAACATTTCCAGACGGTGTCTTAACGTAAATATTTCACGAGATAGCATACGACAAGAATCTTTTCATACTCCATGTAATTCTCCTATAGGATCACAGGTGCATAAACGAAACTCTCACAGCCCTCATGGAAATCAATCTTTTAACATTAATAGTTCTTTCTCAAGTAAACCACAAAAACAATCTGTGGGTGGGATTTTTCCAAAATATATCACACTTTTTTTCTGTGTTGCTATTTTATGTTTAATTCTATTTCTTATTAATACTTCAACAAAAACTCATGAAAATCTAAAGGAAGCTACGGAAGCAAAACAAACAGATTTTACTGATATAAATAACTTACTGCATAAATCAATACAGCTAATTCAGACACGATTTCATAATCAAAAATCTAATATTTGGAATGATATATCAGCTGGAATATATGATGTAATCTTATTCCCTACAAAACCTTCAATTATTATTTTGTTTGGTAATGAATCTAAAACCTTGAATTGTTTAGCTCAATTACTTGGACAATTGAGTGCCAAAATTTTAGGTAATAATGATTATTTAAGATTGACACCAAAAGACTTTCCAAATGATGTTGGACAAGTCATTCATAATTTAAGAAAACGAATTACACAAAAAAAAGTAATAGTGAGTATCTACATGATCCTTTATTCTTGTTTCTTAAGTGAAATTTGCATTTAAAAGCAATAGTTTCTATGAGAATATATTTTTTCAGATAATACAAGATTTATTAAGCATAAACACTGAAGCATTAAAAGCTTTTCACAATTTTTGTGACAGAGAAAAGCCTTTAGTTGAGAATGTTATATATATAATAACTGTGACTGTTGATGGGTACAAATCGTCTCAAAGGGAATTAGAATTTATTGAAAATCAAATATTTAAAAGATTATCAAATTATATGCACAAAGACATTCTAGATCCACTAGTAACTAGACTTACAGATGGAATTATTGTACCCATTTTACCAGAAACAAATACAAATTTCAATTATGCAGATTGTTCTTTTTCTATAAACAACAAGTTATAACCTTTTAATAAACATAGAAGGTGTAATTAATTAATATATAACATTGTGATAATAAAAAATATAAGAATATTAACAAGATGTAATATATAATTTTGCTACTGTAGAGTGTATCATGGATAGTATTTAAGTGAGTGAATAAAAGTTTTGTATATTAATATTCAACTTTATTTTATTACGTCAAATGACAGTACAGAAAATCAACATTCTCAGATAAAGATTTCCAATGGATTTGGCGGTTTCTACAAATTTTCAAAAAATATAACAACAAGATCGATGCCTCTGGCATGATTTCAGTTATGCTCTTGAATGACATGTTTATACAGCTTTAAAGTAAAGTACAATGAATAGATTTACTTCATACATGTGATTGTATCTTAATAGTGTAACATGTCGGTCGTCGTCCACGTATTGTTAACGTCTTTAATTGCCAATTTACAATGCGTTTCTTCTATGTTGAACCACAAATGGAATCGCATCGGTAGAAAAACAATCTTTCTTTTTATTTTTAGTTATATCGGAAAAACATGTAATATATCTTTGCAAACTTATGCAAAAAATTTTTTCCGCACGAACTTTTCCTTATTGAATATACTGTTGAAATAAGTTATAAAATTATAATAATTATTTCGTATCAAAATTGAATAGCTTACATAAGTGATACGTTTATATATATATATATATATTTGAGGAAGATCAAAGAAATCGAATGACCTGTAGAAACAAGCATTTGCATATAATTTCTTCAATAGTAATATTTTAAAATATTTTTATCACTGTTCATTTAAGAATAGCGTGCGTAACGTAAGATGGCAAAATTATTTTCTCAATATGCTTATATCCTATTTAATATGCACTTTATAAATTGGCAACAAATGCTCGTAATGCACCTTGCTAAAATATCGTGTTAGCAAAATGATCATTTACGAGTTGCTTATAATACAGTCCTCCTCTGTCGTAATAATTCAAGTCCGTAACTAAAAGTAGTTAATATATATATATTTATATATATTTATATATCTTGCATAATATAGCATGGTACCGTCAAACCTAAACAATAAATACATTTTATACAGTCGCAGACCTTTTATACAGAATGTCCAAAATTTAATAAGATCGCGACTACGGACGATTTTTTTACGATATGTACGAAAAATTTATTCTCTTGTTATAAGAAAATATGAATATATTTTTAAAATATTTATCACTATAATTTTAATATTAAAAAATTAAATTCTTAAATATGAAAAACATAAATAGTATAGTAAGAAGTTTAAACATAATTATGTACATTCACAATTTCGAAGCTTCTAAATTTAGAAGAAATATACTAAAAATATTCTATAATTTATAGTAATCAAAGTATTTTGGTAATGGCCCTATGTCAAGATTAAGTAAAATATTAGATATGCATTTATATATAATGTATTTTCAAAGAATAGAAATCACATTAATCTGACATAAATGTTACTTCTTTTCTTAAGGACATTCTGTATAAAATGGCCTTAAAATTACAAGATACGTATTTACAGTAAAAAAGTTTAATTGGTCATGTTTCCTACCTAGTGTAGTAAGGATGTGAGTAACGCGTTGCATAAAGTTGTCCGTGTTGGCTACGTAGTCGCGTACTTCAGTCATTAATGTCTTGCCAGTTGTGCAAGTTTTTCGTAATTCTGAGTCAGTCGTACGTCGTTTGAAGTATGTTACTTTAGTAGTGAATTGTCCTGATCATTGTTTCCATAATTATTTGTTTCTACTTAAGCACTAAGATGTTTACTTTGTTAATTCCAATAAACTAAACGTTTCATATTAAATATGGTTTATGTTATGAGGTCGAACATACGAATCTATCCGAATTGCTTCAAAGCTTAACAGCTAAAAGAATTGTCACAATTCGACATAGGTTCGTAATAAACACAATCGCATTTTTGTAGTAAACTTAGAACGATGCATATGGTGTAGCTAAAATAATAAGAGAAAACCACTTAAAATAACTGCGTATAAACATTTTACTCATCTTTATCGTCGAGCAAAAAACTGATCACTTCGAGATTTTTTTTTTTTTACTGATATTCTGATCGATACAAACGAATTCAAAATATACGTAGTAATTATACCACTGTTTTGTATCTGACTGAACTTTTTTCTTCCATTTTGGAAATGTCCCTTTCAGGAAAAATGGTTGTAAACACAACGAACGAAACAAGGTTGAATCAGCTGATACAATCGGAGGTCTCATTAAAACTAGTCGATTAAAACTCAAAACCCTCGACCGGTAGCTGAGATGAATCGGGCGCTCTAAATTGGAACTGTTGTCCTTGCGCGTCAATAGTTGGTACAACTCGCGTATCTTCTTCTTCAGATCCAAAATATCGCTCAATTATGTCGAAGGCCTTCTGGTAGATTTCCACATTTTGATGAGATTGCAAAAATTCTATTTTATTTAGGCCTGAAACATTGTAATTGTTTACAGTAGAATCTTTCTATGAAATTGCAATCAAGCTAGTTGTCTTTTAATTTCATGCTTACCGAAACATTCCTCAATTTGTACCGCATAATGATTGATACCATTATTCGTGGCAGCATCTAGTTCTCCTACACGTAAGATATTTTCCAATCCGCTTAATGCAACTTGCACGATCTTAGGATCCATTACCGTTAACAAATTGCACAACGGCGGAATACATCCTTCAACAACGATATAACGTATTTGTTCAGGTGCACCGCCGCTTGTAGCGTTTGTGATTGCCCATGCTGCTTCTTTCCGAATCTTGAATTCAGCTTTCGCTAAAATATCAATTAGGACGGGAAATATGCCGGCATCGATGACAGCCTGTTCAAACGAAATCAGCCTGTTTTTTTAATAAGAAAAAATTTTAACGTTAAAGGTTACATTCCTAAGAAGTGTATACAAACTTGAATTTGCTGAGGATTTCCAGCCGTAATATTAGAGATTGTCCAACAAGCTTCTTTGCGAATACTTTCTAGTGACAAATTCAATAGATGATACAAACATTGCAACGCAGAACAATTAAGAACGATTTGTGTTTGTACATCGTCCCCTGTAACTATATTACCCACTGCTCGAAGCGCGGCGCTGATTACATTTTCCTGCTGATGCCTGAAAGCAATATCTTATATTATTAACATTTCAATAAAAAATGGTATGTTATCAAATACAAATCATATACTTACATGAGTAACTCTACCAAACGTCTGCAGACACCTGCATCGATAACTGCTTGAATTTTTTCATTCGGTCCATCGCTTAAGTAGGAAAGAGCCCAACAAGCATCTGCTAGAACATCACTATCGGTATGATTAAGAAAATGAGCTAAAACTGGTAAACACGGCGCGACTTTCGTGAATTCTGGTGGTGGACTCTTGCCTCGACAAAGATTCGATAATGCCCACACGGCATTACGTGTCATCGATAAACGTGTTGCTTTAGAAAGTAATCTAACATGGAGAAATAAGAAAAACGAATTAATTTTATGTATAATTTCATATATCAACGAAAGCGAAGGAACTTGAAGCTTGAAACCTACTGCAGAAGAGGTGTGAGGATTCCATTGTCTAATACGTGATCTCTACACTCAGCGCTATCTCCTGCAATATTACCCAATGCCCAAACTGCTTGTTCTTGTACATCTTCATATTCAGAACCAAGTAATGATATGAAGATAGGAACAGCTCCCGCATCTACTACCACACGTGTTTGTTGAGACGTTCCACTCGCTATATTTGTTAGAGCCCAAGCAGCTTCAAACTAAAGACATACCAAATATTTATTGCTTCTTACGGAATTTGAAGGCCCAGTTGCTTCAAACTAAAGTCATACCAAATATTTATTGCTTCAAGAATGACCTTCAAGCTACTAACCTGTAGCGTACAGTTTGCATTATTCTGCAAGAATTCAACAAATTTAGGTACAATTCCAGTTTTTACAACTTCGTCTATTGGTGGATTTGGTTCCCTAGACAACATTTTTCTAAATTTTTGTGTAGCAGCCAATTGATCTTCAGGATTAGGACTGTACAATTCTTGCACCATTTCAAGTACCATAATGGCGGTTTTCTATAAAAGAAACAAGATATGTTTGAGTATTTAGAATTTGTTATTTTTTTATTCATAATTTGAACTTACTGATTGTGGTGCTGCAAACGCAGATTCATTTGCCGTAACATTATCATCATCAACAGTAACTATGTTAGGAACATTACGCCTCTTTGATAACTGTTGTTCTCTTTTCTGTTTTCTTAATTGAACACCTTCCTCTTCTCTACGCCGTCTTAGTTCTTGCGAGTCCAAGCCCACATTTTTGTAACGATATTTATGTGTAGTTGCGGCTGACATCTAAAAAGATATTTGCAAACTGTCTTAATATTATAGTTCAATCGTAATACATTAAGCGCAATAAGCAAAATATTAAAACTATAACTCAATTAAAGTTAATATATGTAGCTAAAAAAATTTCATGTTTATTATGTAACACTTTCAATTTCTCTATATAATCAAAGATATGAAAGAAATATAAAATTTATTAATAAAGTTAATCATTTTACACATATAAAATTAAGACATTAAGTATAATTAATATATTAAATTATAGAAATTTTTTATTAAATCTTTTTATCAATTGCTGTATAATAGCTATATATAGCATATGCTATAAAATAGCGCATATGTTTGAAGATAATTCCCTTACCAAATATCCAAATTAAGCAATTAACGTGTGTGTGTTTGTGTGTGCGCGCGCGCGCATATATAATTACCCTTGTTGGAACAAAAATAATAATCTACATTTGCAAACATATTCGACCTACTTGTCAAAATCAGCAATATTTGATACAGAAAACAATTGTTACTACGGTATATAGTGCTATAAAATATGTGCACAGTATGATAGATGTAGTATGATAGATGAAATTACTATGTAAAAATAACAATTATGATACTGATACAGTAATGCGATCAGACCAATCCGGTCAAAATATATTTGTTTAATAACGAGATGTAACATAGCTGAAAAAAACATGTAAAAATTATTCGCTATGCAGGAAGTAGCGAAATCATCAGTGGGCTCTGGGAATACCTTGAAGCTGCTTGACAATGGACTATTGAGGGTTAGGTATTAATTCAACGACGATGTTCGGGGGTGGGGTGTAGCCTCGAAAAATATTACTTTCAAAGGAATACGCGATAAAAAATCGTAGGTTCGAACCATGTATTAAATATGTACGTATTTAGTTACGAGGTATTGTACTCTCTACAACAGATTACGCTAGATTAGACATTTTGGCATCGACGAGGAACAGAAAGACTGACGTTCGCCTGGAATCGCCTCGATTTCTTGCGTATACGTCGCAATCAGTATCACACTCTCGCGAACAATTTTTGTGGAATAATAAAGTTCTCGTTACTTACGGCTGCGAAAGAAATTCAGGAGCCAACCGTTAAATGTAAGATTTCATAAAGAATATCGAATAAAAGCACCTCCACACTTTTTTTCACCTCCTCAAACTACGACGACCGATCAGAAATCCTTGATCTGAACTCCAACGCGCAAGGAATCACGGGTCTTGCTTGCGGAACGCTGATAGGTCCATTCGAACAGTCATATTTATTAACTATTTTCCAATTTTCAGCGAGCTAATTTTGGCTCGGCCGAAAGTGTCCTCGAAATCTTTCGAATGTACGATTTTTATAAGCACCGTAGATACCGTCGCTTTTTTAAAGAGAAATAAAATTCGTGAATATGCAAAATTGAACGAGATCCAGGATAAAATTTGCAAAAGTTTTCCTACTGGTAGTTTCCAAGTAAGTTCTAGAAATGTTCGTTCACCGCTGATCGTGTTTCTGATTGGTCGAACTCCGATTTGGCTTCCATTGGTTAAAGGAAAAGCTGGTATAAACGAGACGCGATGTGGATGTCTTCTGGAACGCGTAATTGCAGAACGACTGCGTAAAACAAAGCAATAACCGGAAATTGGATTTTTTATAAGTTTAAATAGAAATTCACGAAGGTCTCTGGCGGGAACGACTAGAAGAATAAAGAAGATAACAGAGTATTCGGAGATAAGATTAAGTGGACAGATAGTGAAAGTAAGCATCAATGAAGTTTAATTATCGAAATAGCACTAATGTTATATATCTAAGTTATATTTATTGTACATCCTTATAATACATATAGATTATTTAGTATATTATTGAAATTAATATTTACATCTTTGTGCTAGTAAGCTATATTTAACGAAACTTACCTATTTCCACTACCTGTTCACTTATTTCCTCTTTTTCCACTTATTGCTTCGAACAATAAGATTTTTGATTACGTGGAGAAATTGTGTTATACACTTCGTTTATCTATAAACAGCGTCAATATTGATAGAGATAATACAAATTTAATGTAAGTTTAAATTATATATATAGTATACAAATACCTAAAAGTTAACCTGTTTAAAAAGAATGTACAATTTATTATAATTTTTATTTGTTACAAATATTTCATAATATAAAGATAAATAATCCAACAGAATGATAAATTAGTTTTCAATCGTCAATACGTTTTGTTTCTTTATTCGATACATTATAGGTCTCAGACAAGTTAGAATGCATTGAGGATTAGTGTACGATATATGTAATGGTATTATTAGATCTGTGTATGTATATCTTGTAGATCTTTATTTTGCCTTTCGTAACCTACCTGTTCCTATTTCAGGTAAAAGTAAGGGAAGAGAATGATGACTGGTAGGTGTGGCGATTATTGGTTGCCCCTGTACACAAGACTCCACCTACCTGTACGCCTATTTCTGTTCTAAACTGGGATAGTATTTCCTCTAAACGAGCAGGTATTTCATTATGGTAATGTATAAAAATCGAACAAATATTGTCATTCGATTCGAAAAATGGAGTATATTTAATAAAACATGGTATATTTTATGATAAATATTCATTGAACATTATATATTTTTTAAAGGAGAATTGAAATATTTAAGGTAGCAATATTATTGATTTAGCTATTTTCTTTCTATATAATTATATTAATATAATTTTTACGTTAGAACATACTTGGATATATACAAAAGATTAGTTTTTTTAAATACCAAATGCTTAAGATATCAACGATAAATAATTAATAAAACTATGAAGAAATACTGCTACTATAAAGTAATTCGCAAACTTTTGAAAAATGTTGCATTGCTATATTAAACAATTCTTAAGTGTACAACAACAAATAATTGACAAAACTATAGAAATATTGTTATTGTGTCAAAGAATAATTCACAAATCTTTTAAAAATCCTCTATTACTATACTATACTGTGTGACATATTATAAAAAATACACAACTGTATGAAATAAACAGTTTATCTGTTTCCTCCGTTTTACACACTTTTAACAATTAATAAATTTCAAATATTTATACTATTACTTTCGAGTAACGCGCTATTACTCATATATTTTTTCATATTATGCATATCCTCGCGCTTTTAAATTCCCCATAAAAATTCCGAAATCTAATAATCGATAATTATGCTGACGATTATGGAAGTGGTAAGACAATTAAATCACACTTATATTTTTCGTTCCGAGATATTTAAAGTTTTGCATTTGACGCTTGAGCCAAATTCTGTTTAACGACACAACTACCAGATCTACCTAAAGATTCAATTTTCACTACTTTACAAAAATTGTTACATCATGCAGTTACATCACTTTCATAATTACCGGTACAATCGATACACACACAAATTACCCTGCGCAAAAGAGATTTCCCAACTCTTAATTCCACTAAGTCCTTCCCTTTAATCAACCCTGTCAATCCTATTGCAGATTCTGTCGAATAAGAAATCTTCAAAAACAAAATCGCCTAGTGGAGCCGATCGTGACAAGTATCGCGAATCGAATCGTTAAAGTGAGTCGTTGGTGAACTCTGCGAAAAGTATTTAGGTTGAGAGAGGGGGTGAGAAAAAGGGGTGGCGTCGGTGGTGGAAGGTAAAGCTCGAAGGACGAGCGGAGGGTTGAGGAGCTATCGGGCGTGAATAATGCGCGGCGCCGTCCGTTCCTTGGTTCGATTCTGGCTCGGCTGGATGGATTGATAAAGATTAAAGGTAAAGGGAGGTGGCAGGGTCCAGGGGTGTTTTCGAGTTAGGCGACAGAAGTCAGCCAGCGAAACGAATCGGCCGCACGTATGGAGGGGGATGATGTCACATAGGGGCTCCCCCCGGCTTAAATACATACAGATGCAAGCTGGACTGATGCATCGAGTCTTGGGGTACAGTGACGTAGGTAACCGAGGATTTTCATCAAACTTTTCCCTTCCACATGGATATGTATACATATTATACGCTGTGTCTCGTGAATATAATACCATCCCAAAATTGTAGTTTCTTATAGGCAGGACATGATCAGAAAACAATAAATAAAACAAAATATTCTGTAAAATATTCTGTCAGGTTGGTTCTGTAGTTACGAAATAAGAGAAAACTAATTGTTACCGTTTTACTAAAATTGACGATTATTTGATAGATTTTATAGTCATGAGACGCAATGTATTTCCTTTTTTCAGATGAAAACAGTGAAATTTTTATATACTATAGTAACAAACGAACAGAAGTTTCATCTTCTGCGATTATTTCATTAAGAAGAAAAATCCTTTACCTACGCAATAGTCGTTGTGTAAAGAAAATTTGTATATTAGAATAGAAGGACACGTGTAAGAGAAGAGATCCTACCATTGTTTAGAAAATCACACGCAATGAGTATTCCATTGAAAGGAGGAGAAAAGATCGTTTTCACCTATGCTTTCCCACAATGATCGTTACGCAAGGAAATTTCTACACGTAAAAAGGATACGTGTAAAAAAAGAATCACCCTACTGTATTTAAAAGTCACGCTCGATGATGGGACTACTAAAATTCGTATAGAGCGCCCGCATATCTGCTATGATCGGTACCAGTAGCGACGAATTACATAATTTGATTTAACGTGTAAACCAAGTGAACGAAGCTGGTTCCTTAACGATCGCGTTACGATCGCACGAAGAATGGTGAACGGTGACCAAGGGTCGTTTTATCTCGCGATGGAACAAAGGAAATCGTTACTAGGACGTCGGGTATTCTCCGTGAGTCGTAATATCGAGGAAGCTGCGCGATGAAACGGCCATTTAAAATGAAATACAATTCTTACCGTCGTGAAGCGGCGTACCAACGGCGACACGACATTCCATCGACCTTCTAGAAAATGGATCTCATAAAAGACTTCTTTCTTTTTCGTTTTTCATTTCTTTTTTTCTTTCTTTTTTTTTCGTCGCAGACTACTTTCGCAGATAGCGTCGCTGGAGCAAGGAATCTTTTCCGTGCATGTTTTGGATGGGATGTGAGAAAGTGTACGAAAGTAACGATATCGTTTTGAGAGTTTGATAAGAGGATAGTTTGTCTCTGAACTTTATCGATAAGATTCTTCTTATACCTTTTATTTTTGGACGAATTTGGGAATTGCTGGAATATCGGATCGATGTATTGGAAGTAAGAAATACCACCGTTTCAAAGTATTTTCGGTGTAACCTTTTTATCTTAATTGATAATTAAATTATGAACAATATAATGATAAATTTATAAGCAACCGTATATCGTATGTGCTACAAATTAACGCCGTTATGAGACTCGCCATAATCGTCTATCGTGATCATACCGATAGAATTGGAAATGAATCTGAAAGCGTATATAAAAGTTATTTATTGCAAACGAGATAAAGATATTTATTGCAAGCGTGCACTTCATACACATCACCAAACAGTTAATTATTCGTTATGCGAATGATTCACGATATTTTAAGAGATCATCTCTATTTATACCGCATACTAATTTTTTTTACTATATATATATATGCTTGTAATTAATATTTTGTAATTTCTATATGCGTTATTAGATTGGTCTGAAATTTTACCATTGTAATCGCAAGAATCGTGTCTCGTTACGGCGCTAATGAAAATTTCAAAACGTTTCGTTCGACACGTACGATGTGCGCGTAAAAGCTTCGTACTACAAGTGTGCGAAAATACTTTCGCGAGCCAGTGTATCTCACTGTATATAGGAACATCTCGTTGATACTACAACAAAAGTATCGCGGGATTGTTCTACGCCAATGGAAACTGCTCGGCACGGATGACTCACGCGATTTCTCTCGCAGCCTCCTTTGCACGGTCCCGTATGGTAGTCATGTACAATGGAGAATAGTAAACGCAGTAAAGGTAACTGGAAGAGAAGAGGGCCGGTGGTGCAGGGCCAGCTTCCCCCTGTGAGCGAGTACCCGCGGGTCACGTGCCACGATTTTCACCCCCGTACGACCGATTGCCAGTCCGAGCGGATCCGGATCGCTTGTTCGAGACGATTTCGCACGGCAGAGTACGAATCTCCTTCGATAAAACCGTATAACGACCGTGTTCGTTCACTTTTAACGCTAGAACTATCGGTGACAAAAGTAGAAGATATAATACGAACGGCAGAACAAGTTTCTATCCGTAGATTTTAGAAAAAGTCATTAAAACTTCCCCAAATATATCGTTCTATATCTATAAAGTTTCTATGAAAAAGTATGAACTGTATCGAGAAGAGAATCTTCCTGTATTTTAGAAAAAGTCGATTCGAACGTGTCTTTGTATATTTATAAATATTCTATGAAAAATTGTGAACTATACCGAGAGTAGAATAAGCTTGTATCCTTATGTTTTGGAAAAATCATTCGAATCTACTAGCAACAGATTCTCAGTATTTTCACACTACTAGCTACCGTGTATTCGTGTGGCATAGCAAGTTTCATTAATTGAGAACATCGTTACGATCTTCCTCTGCTACGCGTTTCGCTGTAATTTACACGCGTTTCGAGCTTCTGCTGGAATGAAGTTATTATCCCTGTTCGGTGTTCTTGCAAGTGTAACATCATCCACCTTCAAAAATTGTGACTCAACGCAGCCACTAACAAGTAGCACGAACAACGTGTTTACACGGATTATTAAATAATAAAATACATATTTAATGCCAAACGATTTCCACTAACATGGGGTCAAATTAAAAACAGTCTTCTCCTTAGAAAAATCGAGGAATATAACTAGAAACGCATTAAATACCTCGTGATCTATAATGTAAATAAAAATTCTAGAACTTTCTAGATCCGCGACAAAAATCCCATGGCAATCAAATTTCTCATTCAAACAAGCCAGCGACAGTTCCTATCGTCAAATCTATTAGATTCAAAGGAGAACTGGTATCTGATGAATTTTTGTGGTTCAAATGCGGTGGAAGTAGCGGCGCGCGGTTCGCGTCAGCAATTAACCGTTGCAAGCGTCTCCGGCGAGGAGGATCTTTAATTAAACAATTACGGTTAAATCGAGCGGAATTTCCAACGTTGAACCCGCATGCTCGTTAAAGAACGATACGTGTGCTCTACCTACGGCTGAAGGTGGCTCTGTGAGAAGTAAGCAGCGCGTGCAACCTTTGATCAGGTACCACGTGGACCCACATATTTCAATCCAGGGAATTGTGAGTCACGACAAGAGGCCGAATTTAGATCCGCGATAAAGAAGGATTCTATTGGAGACTGTCGCCGGTTAATTCTTCTAAGGCCATTCTCTGCTTTTAACGTGAATTGACGCGTTCAATCAGCGGCCAACCAACCATTCCTCGTACCTTGAACGATCCCTTAGAAAAGGAAACCGGAAGATACACGTCTCCCACGATAAATGGTGTTCTCTTTCGTTAACACGTCCGCTACCATGCGAATTTTATATATCGTTTTAATTTTATATTTGTTTGTAGATTTTTGAAAAATTTAAGATTGCAAAATGTAATATGCAGAATAATATGTAATATGAAGCATTTAAAGTGGAATATCGATTACGATATTTTACGGACTAAAGAAATTTCTATTAAATTCCATTTGTTTAATTATGTTTGTAAAAGTATAAAATTGCGTGAACATCGATCGCGTGCTTTTAAATAAAATTGCTAATATATCAATGGACGTTACATATCGTCATTCGATAGTCGATTTGATAATTTTTATTTATACGAGTGGTCTCACCTTAGCGGAGTTTCGGTTTACCGATAGCACTATCGTTTTTTACTTGATTTCCTTCGCCGGCCACAACATCCTTTCATCGGTTCTCTTATTTTAACCGGGCAACTCGATCTTACGTCCACGTTCCGTTTTTATCGCATTTACGAGCATAAAGATGCTTTCAGATCTCTTCTCCTCAAGATCCTAATTTATCCGCGTAGCCGAACGTAATTAACGATTGCGTTTTTATCTCAATCTTTATACGTTTTTGCAATCTTGATCGGTAAAAGGATTATCAAATTAAAAAACTTGAACGGTGTAATACTTCAAAGAAACGTAAAAATATGAAGAATTTTTAAGTAATTTATCGTCTGTACGTTCTTTGTAAAATTCTTCTTATATTCTTCCAATATAATCTTCCCTTTTACAATAATAAATTTTACGTTTTAAAATACCAATACGCAATAAGGTAGAAAAATTGAATATTCTAACGTTGTTAATAAATGTAAAAGCAACAAATTCCTTGATCTCTCTCGATATTTAATAAATATTCGAAGGCAGAATAGAAGACTCCGATACTTAATAAAGTTAAAAAATCGAATATCGTAATATTCCGAAGAAATGTGAAAGTACAAAATTTTCTTATTTAATACACGCTCGTACGTTGCTGATAAAGTTCTTCCAATATTTTTCCATATTGTTCGTGACATTTCTCGGCCTTCTCCTTCAAAAATTCTTCGACAGAACGAAGATGAGGTAGACTGATAAATCGATCGATGACTCTTCTATGAAAAGCGTGCATTAGTAATCGAGGAACGTGTACGAACGTTCGAGGAGTTGGTTTATTCGCTTTGGATACAAAATATCAAAAGGTACAGCCCCCTCGAACGCACTTAAGTTTGCCGACAGATATTGATTTTCGTGAGGTCAAACACGAGCCAATGGTGAGTCCGAATCCACCGCGACCGACGACTTGCACAGGACTCATTGTCGTGCGTATTTATCGTCGTGCGCGAATGGTATTGCGGAAATCCATTATTTCGCGAATCAGAGTGAATAACTTCACTCGACTATTCTCGTTCCAGTTTTACGAAACTGCAACTACGACGAGTTTATTTAAAGTAACTTGTAAATGAGTAATTCGAGTAGCGAAGTAATTCGAATAGTTCGTCGAAGTAAATTCAAAAAGTCGATGATTTTTATAATATATTATGAAATTTCTTATAACATTGCTGAAAGTAAGAAAAAAGTTTGTTAAAGGTCTTATTTATTTGTATAATTTTTATTCAGAGAGAAGATTCATTTTATTTGAAACGAAATAGTTTTGATTAAGAAGAGAGTATTTATATAGGTATAAAAAAATTCTTCTTTCGAAATTACATATTTTTTCGGAAAATCCATGAGGTGTATAACCATCCCATATATCAAACGTTTACCAACGATCCTCCTAAATCGCATCCCATCTTCTCTTGCCAGAGGTCCATCTTGCAGATCCTCGTTCTCAAACACCTCATTGACTTTCAACTCAAAATTTCACTCTCCACAAATTCTACCACGTGATTTATCTGAAAAATTTATTTGCAAATCACATCCATCATCTTCGTGATTCCAACTCCATCCTTTTTGTGAAATATATATTAAAATAGCGTCGCCAATCGTAATACGTTTAGATCCCAGCTACGTCGATTTTACATTCCAATTTTACTACGATTTCAACGTTCTGCCAGTTTTCTTATTCATCGAAAATTAATGCTACGAATATAAAAGATATTTTCTTCCTTTCAGAAGCATTTTCAGCGAATAAACTTTCTAAGTTAACAGAATCTTAAGCCGAATCTTTTGAAATTTTTGCGCCACGCCTGGCGACCTCAAATTTTTAATTAGACAACTTTTGCTCTTCTCGATGAATGCTTTAACCTCGTGAGCTATCCGACACTTTATATTTGAACGTATCAATAGGCAAAATAAACAGCGGAAACAAAAATGATGTAAATTATTCAAATTTTATATCTTCTAGAAATAAATTGCAAATGCATTTAAAGATTGCTAGCAATATTCTTTACTGAAATATATTTTCTTTAACATTAGAACTACCGATAATTAACACGAAGCTATTTCTACCAAAACCAATCGAAATGACTGGTCTTTAAAAAATACCTAATAATAGAATACTTTTATATTTATTGATTTATTACTTTCTTACAGAAGGAATTCCATGTTATTTAGTACATTTTTGGTATTATTAATCTATCTGGGACCATCATCCCTAAACGAGGGTTGACAAATTTATGAAATTGTAGAACCAGTTATTTTGGTTGGTGTGTTATTTCTAGCGTCAGCATCTAGCGATCTAGCGATCGATCCGGAATTTTCCAGACATCTGATATCATCATATCGAATGATACGCGGTAAAAATTTAAAAAACGTGTGGCAAGTTGTAGGAAACGAGTAAACTGGTTAATTGAGGTTCGATAAACAGATTGCAGCACCCTTTTACACTTTGACAAGTACCAGTCATTTCTCTTGATACAAAATTATTTTCAGTTTGAATACGTAAGAAAGAAAATAAAATTCACTATATTATTCTTTTAGTTATCGTTGCGAAAGTCATTACATCATTATGGAAAAAGAATATAACGTTGTAAAACCAGTCAATTTCACTGGTATGGTAGTTCTAGTGTTAAACAATGTGCACGTGTATTTAGCCTGAAACTTACAGCAGAAAGAACTATTGTAACGTGATTCGAGTCTTAAAGGGTTAAAGAAAAGGGACAAAGCGAAAGAAAGAAAGAAAGGGAAAGAAAGGGAAAGGAATAGTAATTGAGCGTACCTGTAGGCGAAGAGAACGCGACAGAGAGGGTAAGCAAAGGGGGAGAGGAAAAGCGGCAGGAGGGTGGTCGACGATGCTCTCTCAGTCAAACACGGGGAAAAAATACAGGGCAACCGAATGAATGAATGGCTTCCAATCTGTTCCATCCCTTTGTTGAAGCGGCTCGTGCCGCGTGTGCAAATCTACCCTTCTCCCCATTTTCTCTCCTTCTCTTTCTCACACAAACATTCCTTTCCTCTTGCTCGTGCATAGTCTTCTCTGTCTACCCTCCCCCTTTTGCGAGCACACGCCTCACACCTGAGCACAATGGGATCCCGATTTCACCCTCGTGCACCACCTTCCCATCAAGCGTGTTTAAATACTGACGTGCGCCGTAATATGTGCGTCTGAGCATGCCCAGTTTGTCTGCCTGTCTCCTCTATATACGTATACACGTGTATGCGATTGTATGCGAGTTTCACCCTCTCGTCGGGCCATGTAACCCCCCAGTCACGTCGTCAACCATCCCCCTTTTTCCTTCGTTCATTCGACTCGCCTTCGATTTCACGTGACCGTAAACGGTCGAATGTGTGTCGGAATATGACTTTTGCCTGTACCGTGATCATTGATTACCGGATTTCATCCTTCGTGGTTTCCTTCTTCTCTTCTGTTTTAATCTTCCGTCAATAAAGTTTCTTTCGTTCGCTTGGTGATTTTCTGGTTGTGGACCGTGGTCGATTCAATTCGTAGACTACACTTGGGCTTTCTATACTTCGCGTTTCTGGAGAATTTGAAAGTAGGGAAAATTGCGCAGAACGTACGTGGGATGGAAAAATATATGAGACATCGAAATGGTCAAGCTGGATCGCAACCACCGCAAGAATTTAACTTCAACTTATCGGCTCGTTCTACAATTTCCGTTCTGTCTGTCGCGCACGTGAGAAAAGGAAATATGCAGTCGCCAACCACCGCAAGAATTTCACTTATCGTTCGATTCTACGATCTTAGAAGTTGAGGTAATTAGAAATTACAATCGCTACAGCGATTCAATCTCCACTCGTATAATTCTACGATCTTCGTTCTACTATTACACGCAATAGGGGAGTTTCTGATCTCTCCAAGATATAAATACACGCGAGCAAATCTACTCGTTTACACAAACGTCGCGAAGCGGGAAGAAAAATCGTAGCCGTGATCACCGAAAGAAAAAACAAATATTCGATTTCATCGATCGCGAGTCTAGAAAATCGCGAAATTAAGAAACAGAAAAGACAACACCAAAGATCCATCCACCTAACAAACCATATAATCCATTCACAGACCAAAACGATTAACTCGACTTTTACAAATTTTACTCAACTTCGTTCGTTTTCTCTGCTTCCTGTTCCGCAGAGTCAATCGATCAGTGGCAAACAAACGGTTCGTATAAAACCAAAAAGAAGATCCTGATCGTAATCGCTGTGAAAAACCTTCAAATCCAATTTCATCGATCATCAAACTCGTGACAAAAGTGACTGGTAATTAAAAGAAAGAAAAAAAAGGACCATTTCGATTCAGCTCGATACCGAATAGGTGAACGAGCGCGCATATTAAAAGCCTTTTAACGTAACCGACTGTATTCGGGGTACTTTGGAGGCAGGGTTGAAACCACCCCAGTTGGATTCACCCTCCTGGCACAGTCCAAGCTCTACGTGCGCCGATTCGTATGTACCTACGTGTTTAGGGAATAGAGAAGCACCGTGTAGGGGGATGAAGGATAGAGGAAGAACCAAAATGGATGTTTGGGGGTAGGTGGAGGAGGGGGCAGGGTGAATCAGGAGGAGTATGGGATAGGGAGGGATAGGTTATGTTCTTTCCGCCTGCATAGCCATCTATTCAAGTTATTGCATTACTGGCTTAGCTTTGCTACCCCGTAGCTCGTGCACGATGCGCAGCCACCCCATCGTCCATATCCAATATCCATCGACACCGCGGCTGCATTTTGCAGCGCGCACCTTCCCAGAACACGTAACCGCAATCCCTTTAACCTTTTGTTTGCCGATTCGATGCCACGCTCGATTCGACGGATTGCTGATTTTATGGAGCAATTGAAAAATGCAACGGAACGTTTTTGCATGCAGGGGACAGCTAGTTTGTAAATATTGGAATTCTTCACATTTTTTTTTTTTGTTTTTTATTTGTCTTTTTTCTTTTCTCGGGTATTCTTATTTATGGTATTCTATGGTAACAATTGAAATTTACAGAATAAAGCTGTGTGTTTTATTCGTACCGCCGTAGACAAGGGGGTGAGTTTAGGTTGTCGTTGAAGGATATCGAAAGTTCGAGTGGTTTTCGGCCATGAAAAGACACGTCTATCGCTTTACACGATAAAAATATTTGTAAAATACGATTTTACGTCAGATAATAGCCGGGTAATTTTATTTGTCTTGTGATTTCTCGATAGTCGAAGATTATAAATTGTAAAAGATCGTGGCTCGTTAACAATTGTAAGAGAAAGCGTTGCACGCGTTTACCAGTTCGAGAACTATTAATTCTGGTTGTCGAAAGAGTGGTTTATTTGGACGCATGTTGTCGATGAATAGGAGCGATAATTCAATTTATTATCGCGGCTGATTTGACAAACGCGGCGAATCGAAAAATCGGAACGTTCGCTGAGATACAACTACGGCCCCGTGAAATATCTGTCAAATATCTATCTCTTGGACGTGAGCGCGAGCATAAATTATTTCTGTAAACAGTAGTCTGCCTGCGAATGCACATGCACGCGATCGTATTTCATTACGCGAAACGTGGGCTGCGTGTCGCGCACCTGAGACACGTGCCATTTCACGTCGCGAATGAAACTTGTACCAGAAGATCTGTAGAAGACGTTTCGGATAAAATTATCGATTTACGAAACTATGAGCTTCTACGTTTATCGATATGCAAAAGTACAGGACATTAAAAGGCATAAGAGGAATGGAAGAATAACAGTAAAAGTAAAATAGACATCGAATTACTTTACTTCCTTGCGATATTACATTTTTGAGTTAGTCGACGTAAAGATGTTAGATGCGCCAATGATACTGCACCTTTCTGACACAGAATCGCAGTTTTCGTGCAAATTCTCGTTCGATGAAACTACGAAGAAAAGGGATATAAGGAGCAAGAAGAAAAAAAGAAAGAAAAGTCTTTCAATCTGTCAAATTTTGTTATAAACGTCTAAGAAATCGTACGTTTTTCCAATTTCGTTAAATTTTGTTTTACTATATCGATTAAAAGTACCGTTTAGCTAGCACGTAAATTGTTTTTTTCTATTTTGTTTGGATGCACATTACGATCAATTCTCTTGAGAATTTTAAGTTTTTCTGGCGTGGTACTATGACATGATTAAAAAGTATAAAGTGAGTTTGATTCTAATTGAATCTATTGACAGAAGAATGCAAGATTACAGGAATAAAAGAAGAAGCATTAAGAAGAGCAGCAAGGTATGAAGGGAAAGCCATAGAATCAAAAAAGGAATTAGTGCATAAAGGAAAGGTAGAGAAACTGGGGAGATGGCCAAGAAGGAAAAAGAGCAAGAAAGAGAAAGAAGGGACTAGAAAAAGTGAGAAATGGAGGGACACATATGGAAGCAAGAGAAGAGCAAGAAAAGATGACAGTAGATCGAATTATAGAAGAAAGGAGAAAGAGAGAAGCAGAGGAGAGGGGGAAAAGGATAAAGGAATCCAAATATAACACACACTACAGAAAAATCGCCAAAGAAGAATTACCAAAATACTTAGAAGGGAGGATGATATGAAAGAACAGAAAAATACTAGCAAGATGTAGATGTGGAAACAAGACCAAAGCAAGGGAATACTGGAAAGAAGAGGAAGAAAAGAGATGCAGGCTATGTAAAGACCTGAGACATGTAATAGAAGAATGCGAAATAAAGGGAGGACCAAAGGATATAAAAAGAATTCTGAAGGAGTCTGGAGAAGGACTAGCAGAACTAAAAACAATAATAGAGAAGAGAAGGGCAAAACAAGACAGGGAGGAAGACAATAAGGAAGAACAGCAAGGAGGTAAAAGCCCAAAAGTGGCTATAGTTTTAGAGAAAGAACAATTAAGGGAGTGCAACACGATAGTGTGGATAAGAGCTGCAAAACCGAAAGCTCGTCTAAAGCTGAAAATAATAATAATAAATAATTGAATCTAGTGCTTAATTCTAAAGGATATTGTCTTTTTAGCCTGCGGATCTGATCCGTCGTGTCAAGTAATTGAGTAACTAGAGGCTTTTGGTGGTTGTTAATTCTTATGCTGTAACTATTGCTGAACTTTGATATTTCTTCCTAACTTTACAACCAATTCTCATTGAGAATTTTAAATAAATAATTCTGGCGTGGTTCTATAACTTGGATATTAAATATTTATAGTATGTTTGATTCTAGTTGAATCTAATGCTTCAATCTAAAGGGTAGTGTCTTTTTAGTATGCGGATTTGATCCGTCGTGTCAAGTAATTGGGTAACTAGTGGGTTTTGGTGCTTGTCAACTCTTATGTTATATCTTTTACTGGATTTTGATATTTCATCTTTAACTGTGGGTATCTTGAGGTCGCGACGTATTGTTACATTGGTAACATACCAAAGTGCATTTATTAGGGATCTTAGAGTTTTCCATTGAAAGCGTTGAAGAATTTCCATGTTAGAATTACTTGCTGTTCCCCATAGGACACGTAAATTTAGTATTAAATATGTTACATTTAATCAGATGTAGGATTTAAACACCATGCGGATTTAGCGTCAAATATATTGAAGCTATTCGCATTTACAATATTGAAATAATATTAACAGACTATTGTAATGCTGCTAGCGGAATATTAAATAAATTAAAACTGCGCAGTCGATTCAGCGGACATACAACGGTACAAAGGAAATAATATTAATCACGATAATGAACAGCGAGTCTGTGTATATAAATGATTGAATTAGAGGCAGTATCGATGTTGCATGAGTTCCATGGTTCCATGATTCGGCCGGTGGCGTTGCAGAACGTATCGATAGATGCCACATGTGGGAGGAAATACGATAGAATTACCGGAGGAACAGCGATAGAGCAGCGCGTCACGAGGAAATCCAGGTTTATCGCGATACGCGTAGCCACGATTCGTCACGTATCGACGAAAAATCTATTTTGCGACAAGGGGCTTTCGTCGAACGCGATAAAACACGGCCGATGTGTCCATTGTAACGAGGCTAATGGACAGATTTATGGTCACTTCGCACCTCGTTTACGCGCCCTTCCAATTACCGGCGTTTCGAGCACCTTTAAACTACTGTAAAATCTCCACCCTCCACACACTCATTTCCAATACGTGATCATTTCGTCGATTTTATTTTCTCAATTTCTAACTGTCCACTGGTATCATTACGATTAAATTACTTTATTATTATTTAATCAGTCTGTTCCTGTTCTTTTGTTGCATCTTCTATCCTTTAAATTCTCAGTGAATGGAATTGGGTTTCTTTTCATTTATAAGCTTCCAACTAGACATATTTTTTGTTTTTCGTTCGTTTTTACGTTTTCGGTGAGTTGATTCTCTTTCTCTTTTTTCCTTTTTTTTTTTATTAATGGAATTTTCGAGTTCGTATAAGAACGTGTGAATGGACAGCGAGGTATAGACGACCCAATTTGTTTGCCTGTTAAAACGAAATTTCGAAACGTCAACGTGATGGCTCCGATAAAACGGAATTAACACGCGTGAAACAGGTTCCGCGTGTCTACGTCCGAGCTAACAGCGCGCGACCTGGATAATTTTGATATGTCGACGAAGTATCGATGAAACGCCGACGATAAATCAACGGTGGCTGATGATTGCCTACGTACTGGGAAATGCGTTTCAACGATATTAATTGTATCTTTCTTTAATACAGAAAGCTTGGAGATTAACAACGGAGAATTAACCGAGCAACTGTGTTTTCGAGTTTCGTTTCATTTTTCTTTCCACCTCATCGAGAATCAGCTAGCGAAATAATAACGTAAAAGGTATGCGAACGAAATTTTACAAATAAATACAAGAAAAAGCCACAAGGAAGAATCACCACAGACTATACGTCTACTTTTTACACGAAAACAATTTTAAAATTGTCCTAAAGTGTTGCTGTCACAGCTCGTGCAACTTTTCTATATTTATTTTATTACTATTATTTTTGTCATATTATTCACTTGATTTTTAACGAGTCAGAAACAAAAAAAAAAAGAAAAAGAACTAAAGACACGATTCCTATTCCTTAATGCTAAAGACCAATTTCCTATTCCTTAATGCTATGTAAGGCCATCAGATTCGCAGCCTAAAAATACATTACCTTTACTCTTTAGATTTAAGCATTAGATTCAACTACAATCAAACATACGATAAACACTTATTAACACTAGAACTACCGATAGTTAACACAAAGCTATTTCTACCAAAATCAGTGAAAATGACTGGTCTTTAAAAAATACGTAATAATAGAATATTTGCATATATATTGATTTATTTCTTTCTAACAAAAGGAATTCCATGTTATTTAGTACATGTTTGGTATTATTAATCCATCTGGGATTCCTAAACGAGGCTTGACAAATTTATAAAATTGTAGAACCTGTCATTTTGACTACTGTGATATTTCTAGCGTTAGCATCTAGCGATCTAGCGATCGATCCGGAATTTTCCAGACATCTGATATCATCATATCGAATGATACGCAGTAAAAAGTTAAAAAACGCGTGGCAAGTTGTAGAAAACGAGGAGACTGGTTAATTGGAATTCGATAAACAGATTGCAGGACCCTTTTACACTTTCACAAGTACCAGTCATTTTGACTGATGTTGGTATAAGTAGCCTTGATACAAAATTATTTTCAGTTTGAATACGTAAGAAAGAAAATAAAATTCATTATATTATTCCTTTAGTAATCGTTGCTAAAGTCATTGCGTCATTGTGGAAAGAAAGTATAACATTAAATAGGAATTTTAAAATAAAATTATAAAACCAGTCAATTTCACTGGTATGGTAGTTCTAATGTTAAACGCGACATAGAACCACGCCAGAAAAATTTACTTAAAATTCTCAATGAGAATTGATCGTAAAATTCTTCCAAATAAAAAAAAAGAAAAAAATGTCCTACTCCTTGGTCCAATCGTCGTTTAAACGCGGGCAGAATGGGTGCCCCGAAGAGGAGGCACGTGGTATAGGTGGGAGAGCGAGATTTCCTCGTGGGAACTGGCTGTACCACTCTAGGTCGAATTTATCGATGAGTCACGCGTGCGATCTCGCGACGCCGCCACGTTTTTGCAGAATCGTTCCGCCTAAGGGGAACTCGCGGTAGCGGCGGCCCTTTTGCAAGCAGCGCATACGTACCTAGCCCATAAAATCTGGCCCGCATAAGGGGCACCTAAGCAGCGAGCAAAGAGAGAGAAGAAGAGGAAAGAGAGGAAGGTGTGCAGCTCTCTGTGGACCCCCGGGCTGTCGCCCATATGGCGAACATCGTTATTGCCGCGTCGAGTCCATAGGTAAACTACGCCAGCAAGCACACACTTTTGTACTTTTTGTCTCGAAGAGAAAGAGAGAATATCGTTTGTGCTGTCCCACGTTTGCGACTCCACCTTCCCCATGGAACACGATCTGTTGTTGCAGGAACTTTGACCTGTACCATTCGGCTCGATGTGGTGCTGATGAGAGCAGACCATCGATTTCCAAATGGTAGGTCCATCGATAGGTCACGTAGTCACGTTAACTGAGATTTTTGTCAGGATCCTAGAATTTCCTAATTTCGATTTCTCGCTTTCGTTTTAACGAGTAAAAAGTTCTTGCTGTGTTTCAAGGTATTTCAAATAAAATTAACAGGACAGATTACGTACAGGTAGCGGTGACAATCTTGTCACATTTTCTACGAACTATGAAAATATCTTTTAGCTTTAGAAAACTCGGGTCGTGGATGGTCGAAAGAAGGGACCGGTCTTCAAATTTTCATATTTCAATGTTCTTCCCGTTTTAGCAAGCAAGAAGGATTTTTTACGCTGTAAGAAGAAATTTAATGTAAAATCGAAATATGCCAAGGTATTCCTTAATGTTTAGAAGTTAAAGTTGCGTCGAAAGTAAGATGAAGATGTAAGATGGTATGGAATAGTTTAGCTGTTTATCGGGAAAATTGTACTCGTTCAAAGTCGTTCGACGGATAATCGAAATCCGATTCAGTTAAACATCGTACGAGTGAAATTATCGTCTTCGAAAGTTTGACGAGCCCCGAAACAGATCAAAGGCTCCGTCCCTCTTCAGAAACTCTTTTCTAAAGTACAGGTAGCTAAGTAAACATTTGGAATGTTTGAGAGTGGAATTTTCTTCAATGAATATGACTTCCTCGCGTTACGCGTAATATACAGAAAATTTTGTAGTTAATGGAACAGAGTAAAGTGACATTGCGCGAAGATAGAAGAGAATAGAATCTTTTTAAGATCTTTATAAAATTAACCTTAACTCTGGAATTATCAAATCGATCGAAGCGACTGATATTAATTTTCCTGGTAGTATCAACGTTTAGATTTATTGAAAAATATCATTAAATAATTAATCACGTATAATATATTTAGGCTCGTTTTAAAGATCGATAAATTAGCATTAAATATTTACTTGGTATGTACATATTGCGTATGCATTTGATTATTTTCCAGCTTAAAAATGTCCTATAAATTTCAATCGAAAAATGCCTGGAGAACGAGGATCCGATGTGATTTTTGCGATATTTTCACTGCAAAGATCGAAGATAATCGAGTTAAGTTTACAAAGGGTTGTTTCAAACAAATTCCATTCAAAAGAGAAACTATCATATTCCAAAGCCAAGCAATCGCTATTAAATTACGCTCACGTTCCCCAACATGAAATCTCCCATCGATAAGACCTCCAGCTTCCTCTTCGCTGTTCTCATCAGAAAACTTTTTGCCCTATACGGGTGTCGAGACGATCCTTCTTCTATCGCGATTCGTCTTTGCTTCTGACAGCAAAAACTCAGGCGAATTCGATATCTCGTATCGTTAAGAAGCCGATCAAGCCTCTGTATAGCGACTGTAAAGGCGTACAGTAAAGGGTTGAAGTTGGTACGCGGAATCGTCGAAACAAAAGCAAGAAAACGATTGCCCCATGGGCGTGAACCGAGGTCGAGTTGTTAATATGTCACGCTTTATGGGCCGACAGGTTATACAGAGTAACCTGGACACGCGGCTGCGTGTTGCTACGGTAAGCTTGTTTCTTAAACCTTTTAAAGTATAGCGATAGGGAGAGGAATTTGCTTGGATCTTGAGATGCTGTGAAATTTGTATCATACTTTAAATGGATTGCCGGGATAAAAAGTAAAAATAGGAGCTTGGAATTTTGTTTTAAAAATTAAGTGAAATATCTTGGGGATTTCTCTGAAGCAGCGACGACGTGAAGATTTTAGAATTTTGTAGGTGAATCGCTAAAGTATTGGCGGAAAGACTTCTTAGTTGAGTGTAGAATTACTGTGACGTTTGTACATTCATATAAATTAGAAAAATTGGAAATACCGTTCCAGAAGGATATTGGGATTTCTCTTGGCTTCCAATTTTCTTCCAAGCTTTCATAATTCCAAAGCGAAAATTCCCAACCAGCCTTTCGTGTACCACTGCAATTTTCCAAATAGTTCCATCCAACGCAATATTTATGACTAGACCGCGGATTTTTATATAAATCGGTATCTCTTATAGGACTAATTAAACAAATGGAATCCAAGTACAAGTTTATTTAATCCACTGAATATCATTATCTTGTCCGAAAAGTTTCTTCCGCTATTGAATTATATATGACCCATTTGTTACAACAGAGCAAAATGATATAGAAACATCAAATAGAATAAACGCACATTTCTTTCAGTGGAATAAAATGGATGAAACATAATTCAATAAAATAATGTTTATTTTTGGAAGAATTTTTACAATCAATTCTTATTGAGAATTTTAAGTAAATTCCTCTGGCGTGGTTCTATAACTTGTAACTCTTATAACTAATGCTTCAATCTAAAGGGTAATGTCTTTTTAGCCTGCGGATCTGATCCGTCGTGTCACGTAATTGGGTAACTAGTGGCTTTTTGGTGCTTGTCAACTCTTACGTTATATCTTTTACTAGATTTTGATATTTCTTCTTTTACTGTGAGTATTTTGAGGTCGCGACGAATCGTTTAGTTGGTAACATACCAAGGTGCATTTATTGAGGATCTTAGAGTTTTCGGTTGGAATCGTTGAAGAATTTCCATGTTGGAATTACTTGCTGTTCCCCATAGTTGGATTAATAGAATAAGGCGAAACAAAAAATGTTGCGCATCTATTGTCTCCTTATAAAACGAAGGAGACTTCGTTTCCAGACAATCTAATATATTAAGTACTTCGTACACGTGCATTCTGTGTAATTCTGCAATTCAACATTTCTTATTATATAGATGCATAGAAATCCATAGCTTATTTATGAACCACAAACTATCCTCTATCTTATAAACCTCAGTTTATCTTTTATTGCATAGAAATTCGTAGCTTATTTATGACCCACAAACTATTCTCCATCTTGTAAACCTCAATTTATCTTTTATTTAACTTTCAAAGGATACACCCGCGTTTTAACTGAATTGCCTTACTTAGTATCTGGATATAATCGTTTTTATCGACAGGATTCCTACAATGAGGGTAAACAGCTCCTGCGTGTTGTCGATTGGCTCAAGGGAAACCCACGGTAGCCAGGACTGGTGCCTATCTTATTTTGCAAGCGGCACTCTCAGGGTAAACAGAAATTCGAACGTAACAAATATTTGCTCCGCTTGCCCTGGTTATATTATACCGCCTGACTGCTTAACTTTGTTCGTGCTCGGACATACTAGCCGTGACTTATCCACCACGCGTATTAAAAACCTTGGAACTTTCGTTATATCGTCACGATAAGGGGTATTAGTTCACGTCGTGATTATTGATTGCAACAATCTAACTCTGACGTGTTCTTTTCTCAGCGATGGTTAATCATGGTTGGTTGGATGTTGCATGTAATTGATGGATATACTGTTGCAATTTCAGAAGACGATACTATAATTGGGACGCTGATTGTCTTTTTTATCTTTGCGTGTAAGATGATGTAGTGTTTTCATTGTAAAACGATACGGAGCTTGAGTATTGCAATGCGAAACGACGAAGCAAAGGATGTGGCTGATATACGTGTAATTAGATTGCGAAGTTTATGCAAATTCGCGGAAATATTTTAGGCAACATTTGGCATATCTTGAGTTTTAATTGAAGAAGATTAATGAATAGAAGAATTCGGTCATTAATATTGGAAAAATGTCGACGCAACGATTGCAATAGTTTGACGAATGACTTAAGTCGATATTTTTTGAGAATGTTTAATAGGAAGGAACGCTTTTAAAGATTAGAAGAATCTTGAGAGAAAAAATGAAGAGTTGTTGATTTTTCTCTTTTATCTTTAGAAGCAAAGTTTGATGAATCGATAATTTATCAAATATAAGATTAATAGACAGTGTACTGAAAATGTTCAAAATTGTTCTGCTGTGAAATGCAAAAAGTACGTCTAATTATTCTTTCCATATAGTCGCTTGGAAGGTAAGAAACACGTGAAACTAAGGAAGACAGATCTATCCTTTCGCTTTCTTCTTCCTCTTCTCTCCTTCTCTTTCGGTTTATTTCTTCACAGGTTTTTCTTCTACGTTTTTCTTCAAGATTCTTCCCTCTCCCTTGTGCTTTTCTCGTTAAACGGAATTCTTCTCGTAAGGCGAAGCTAGTTCAAATTCCTGGAATCCTTGATCGAAAGGCTTGTTCACTTGCATGGTTTCACAGTTGACGTTTTTCCTTCTTACTTGGCAGTTAGTGTACTAGCATATAATTACAGAAATTGAAGCTCCATATTTAATTAAGATATTTGCGCGTTACGTATATTCTGTCCATCTTCGCACCTTCAAATATTCCTAAAAATATAAGTTTCCATAATCCGATGATAAAACATCGATTCTCTTGAATATTTCGAAATGGTAAAAGTGACGATTTAATTGACTAACGAGGATAAAGGTACAAAACGGCGATCGTGTTTTTCCCGAGATCGTCTTTGTTTCTTATTCTCGTGCCTCGAGCAGGAAGAACCACGACGCCTCCCACTTTTGCTCTTGCAAGAGGAGCAAGAGCACGGAAGAATGCTCGCGTGTGTGGATTCCATTCCACGCCAGTTTTTCGCCGTATATACCTGATTAATCGCGATCGGGAAGCTTATGGAAGCGGGTCGGAGAGAAATGGCAGCAAGATCAGAGTAACGTAAAACGAAGAGAGAACAAGGGAGAGACCTGGTATTGGATGAAAAGAGAATGGGGAGAAGAGAGGCGCACAAGTGGCGCACACATGGTGCACAGTTGTTCGAGAGGTCAGGTTTTTGTCCACGAGCCTTCAGTTTTACAGATCCGGCCGAGTTTCTCTATGTCTCTATATCTATATACAGGGTGATCCACGTAACGCGACATTTCCATTCCTCGATGGGATTATAGTCGGGGCTGTTTCTATGGATGAAATGACAGAATTGGGGGACAATGCGTATCGTCAGAAAGTTTCTGTGGGTACGGATTGATATTACGCTGGGATGAAATCTTGCGAATGTTTGAGAATTGGGGATGCGTCGCAGCATAGAATTTTACCAGCTAGTTGATTATTATACAGAGACGATATTTATAATCGTGTTCGAAGATATTCTTTATCGTCGTTCGTTGGGATGAATAATTTTGATGAATTGTATCTTTTCACATTGCTTCTTTCTTTTTACAGGCAATTTTTACTATTGCGTTTGGAGATATTTTTTTATTGTTGTTCGTGGAAACGAAGAGTTTTGAAGAAGAATCTTTTTACATTTTTCTGAGTTCATAGGTACGCGATTTTTTATTGTACAGGAAAAAGGACGGTATTAGAGGACCTTGGTATTAGAATAAAGCAAAATGAAGACACTGAGGGAGAGCGAAATGAAAAGATATTGTACTTGTCGCAAAATTATGTAGAATTTATAGAATTTAACTCAATTAACAACCAAGAGTTGGCTAACAGAGACAAAGTTAGGAAGAAAGAATCCCTTTCAATTATCTCTTCTGGAAATTACACAGCCCGCCAAGAGGAATTTTTCTCGTAGCTCGAAAATCGAGTATGCAAACTTAACTAGACAGACAAATGAATCAGCCTGTACATAAGTATACATATATGCAACCGCCAGTCCCCATTCGTTCTGACAAATTGTCGAACCTTGGCGTTTACGTTTCGTTTTGTATAGGTGACCAGGCTAAAGGTTGTAAGATACGGTGAAATCTGAGCAGTCCAAAGGAAAAAACGCTTTCCAGGAGAAACGATAAAGAACATCGATTTCGTGGCACAACGATAAGTCACCCTCCGCTTTTCTTTAAACACGAATAGCTAATATCGTGCTAGAAGAAAAATAGACACAATAAACTAACTTTTCGTAATCCCAACTTCCATAATCTCAGTTCTAACGACAAACATTGAAAGAACTAATTGAAAACAAAATAAAACTCTAATAGGGAAAGATAATAAAAATTATCAATTAATATCTTAACAATGAGAGATAACCTGCCATAGTTCAATTTCTTATCGTTAATAAGAATTTAAAAACAAAACAAAAGTACAATAAATCCTCAACGAAAAGTGGTTTTATGAAAATAGAATTTATTAATACTAATATTTTAACTTGATCTGCGACCAATTCCATTCTGATCTCATTGGCAATTATATGGCTACCGATGGTTAGAAACTATAGATTACATTTATCGAGAAGAGTTCTCTGAACGAGTTTAGAATTCATGATCGTCTTAGTTGGTATAGCAGCATGAATCATAGAAAAATTCATTCGGTCGCAATGAACTCATCGAACGAAAAAGCAATGAGGCGAGCGAACGCCATCGGTCATCCGTGAAAGACGGTAGTATAAAACCGTGCGTTATCTGGATAAGAAGAAAGCGCAATCTTTGGTAAAACACAATTGACCGATGATCCCTGGAACAATAAGCGTCGACTGGCTTTTCCATCCAGTTACTCCACACCGCGTAGTTACCCCATCTCGTCCACGGAAGATAAAAATCTGGGCCAGTTTTTCATAATATAAAACTCTGAAACGTGGCTCAATGAACTCGTAAAAAGACAAGTGGAAAAAATGGTTACCTCCAATTGGAACGGACCAAGGAGAAAAAGAAGTCGAACCCTCGTTAGACGTTTATTCCTTCCATCATCGCTGATTAATATATAGCTCGAGATAAAAGCGTTCAACTATACTGTACACTTAAAAGGTATCAATCTTTGAGACGAGATAAGCGAGATAAACCCTCCAAGATCTCAAGTACCATTTAAAAAATGAAGCCATATATCACTATATATTACGTAGTTTGGAAAGTTTGTAACGGAAGTTAAGAAAGATTTAAAATCTAAGTAGAATTAAAATTCTCGTCACCTGTAGCTTTACGAGTCTTTTAGATTCTAGAATACAATTACGTAGTTCAATTAATTTCTTGCAAATGCTGCAATGTTTCTTGCAAATTCCTTGAACGTACGAGACCTTACTGAAAAAAAGAAAGGAATCTGTTTCATCAATAAATTTTCATTACGAATCAAACATTACATTATTTGATATAAATTCGTAATAAAACAAAACGAACCTTTCGAACAATCCAATAGAGGGAAAAGTATACTCCAAGAATAAATCTTTCCGAAACAACACGAAACGGAAATATCCTCTAAAATATTTCCATATAAACCATCCCAGTTCCCAATAAGAAAGATTCTTCTCCACCACTAAATCCTCCCAAGAGAAGTATATCTGTATCTTTCTCTACGATTCAAAAGTCGAAACGTGATCATAACGCGTGGGGAGAGACGGAACTCGAAACGTGGCACGCGGCAACTTATCTGCGCGCATATACTACACAGAGATCGGAAACATCGTACCTACGGTGAATCACTCTGCTATTGTCCAAAGGGAGGAAGAGAAGGACAGAAAAAAGAGACAGGGTGGAAAGATAGGCAAGAACGCGTGCAGTCGGTCGCGTTCGCAGAGTCTAGCCTGGCTACGGCGAAGATAAAGAAACACGGTTGCGAATCACGCCGTGGTGGCGCCTAATGGGCGGCAACAAAAAGGGACACGGTGTGGTCACCACACCGCACCGGCATCGGGGAATTCCCCTCCGCGAGGAGACAAGCTCCCCACCACGCACCATGCTCGACTCCCACTCGATTAAGGTCGGCCGAATTCGGATACGCTCGGTGATCTCCGCGTCATTGCTGGACCCGCCACGCCGGAGATCGCGCAGTACCGTATCCACCAAGGGAGATTTCATCTTCAGGCACGTTTCTTATCACTGAAACACTAACGACCCCTTTGGAATCCTTGATTAAGGGCTTTTAACATGCTACAAACGTTATATATAGTGGCTCGTGAATGTATTTGAATACTTAACATGGCAAACTTTTCTTCGCACTGCAATGAGTAGACTGCGGATTTTTATGCAACTATAGAAAACTTAAAATCGTCAAAATGCACATATATAATATGTAAAATACGCAAACTATAGTCCTTATAATAATATTCTGCTTAGATTCCGTTTGTTTAGTTAAGTTTATAAAAATACGAATTTACATACAATTCTGTGGTCTAGTAATGAAGCATGACAACTGTTATGATTACAGAAGCTACAACGAGTATGAATGGCTTTTTTTTATCAGGTTCTACCCTATTTCATTTTCATAGCGTATGAAACTCATATGAAAGTACTATTAAATGATACGAAATTTAATATGCTGGTACATAATTAAGTAGTATGCAAATACTTCTTGTAGCTACACTGTATATTAATAATACTGGAAAATTTTTGAGAGGTACATTGAGAAGTTTCGTTGTTTTTAAAAAAGTGGAGAGTAATTTTATTGGTTCTGGAACGCCGGGGGTTGTATAGGTAATCGAAAGAGGTTTTTACGATTTGGAGCGTTCTGTTGAAATGCTGGTAGAACGATGATGGTTCAACTGGTAAGATACCAAGAAATTCAACACCTCGAGACAAGACCTTTGGGAGAAGGGGTCGGCAACTATTGGCTCTAATTGCCAGTACTCGTTGAATGGAGATGGTCCGGCTATGCTTTCGCTGGTATATAAGTCCGGCTTTAAACGATCACAGTCCGACGCTTCTCGTTTAACACTTGAACACAAGAAAATTGTGTACGATGATCCCTTTTCATTTGTATTCTTCTATCATATGCTGTATCTTCATCTTTTTTAAGCCTAACCTCATAAATTTTTATATAAAGTTTATCATATCGCTTTCATTTTAAAAAAGTTATCATTTTATTAAAGATACCTCAGGAAAGAGATAAATTTCAAATATTGCAATAAATTTTCTTAATACAAAAATGTATAAGAAAATGTATATATAAGAATCAAAAAAGGAACTGTTTATTCAAAAGATTTTCCTGATACAGTTCCAATCGTCTCAAATGCGAAGTACGTAATGACACGTAAGTACATATGTACAATATCTTTGTTCTTCTATGTGGCTCAGGACTGAAATAAACGTATGACTATCTCACAAATTAGTTTCATGAACAATTCCCTGCTCGTATGTGAATCAACGTTTATACTCATCAGAGAAAATTCAGTCCAGTCTTTCACTGATATTCAAAGCAAGCAATCAACGTGACGCTAAATAATTGTCCATACTTCTCTCGTAACCTGATACGTATACTCGAACGTATGATAAATGACTTTCAAAATAATATATTACGGTCGCTCTTACCTTGCTCCATTGGACAATAAGTTCAGTATTAAATTTTCATGTTGATCGATTCATGTAATATTCAAGGTTTGATTGAATCCAAGTACGAAAGAATATGCATTAATTTACAAATCAATCGATTCATGACGACTACGCGCGATGCTTTCGTTCGATGGCGCACGCATACATAGATGTACAGGCGTAAATCTGACTCTAAATAATCGTCGGATGGCTGTCGCTTTAAACGATGCAGCGTGCCTCCCGTCTCTTTCGGATATTGTTTCGAAGCGGTCCTTCCCTTTCATTCAGTAATTCGCAGGCAGCTGCACACTAATAATAGTATCGGACACTGCCGCCACTGCTTGCCGTCTCTGCTTTCGTCGCGGCTGTACGTACACATTAGCCATCAATATCGTAGTTGCCGACGATAAGCTACCTTGTAGCTCGACCAAGCCTGCGGGTTAACTTCGCTTTCCTCCGTTCTCTCTTTCTTGCGGTGCGCGCACGTTTATCTGACGTTTATTCGAAGGAAACCGTGGTCTGGAAACGAAGTTAGAAACTGCTGGATATAAGTCTTACCGATTACCATTTCAAATCGATTATTATTAGCTAATAATCAACTTAATGTTTTCAACGTTGTTAGTATATAAACTGAAGGTGATATTTTCGCGATTCGTTTATTAGACGATATATATTAAATTAGATGCATAGTGACTATAAAAAATTTGCGATCTGCGTCATTGCATCTGCGTAATAATTAATTAGATCCAAGTATATTAAATTTCGCATCATCTATTTAGTAATAAATATTCTCACATGACTATGAAAATTTAATACGTATCTGATAAAAAGATACGTCATGAAATAAGGGTGTATATATACAAATACTTTTCTTAGCCACTGTATATATTTTCGTAATGATAGAATTGTTTATTGTTGAACTATTCTTGTTAGGAAGAGAAGAGAATGGAAAATTTCGTTGATACCGATGCGACGTTGTTACGTAGATTGCATCGCGAATAAGAGCTTCTTGTCTACTTTAAAACGTATTTACATACCTCACGGCGGTGAAAAGTCAAGGGAATCGACGAAGATAACCGCACGCGCTACCGAATGTTATCTCGTTTCCCCTCCGAGAGAGTCCGAGGTATTCGAGTCGTGATTGCAAAATATCTCGCGATATGTATAAACATCACGAAACGATATTGAATTTTTCAATTGACAAATTAGAAATCTACTTGACAAACGACCTCAAAAAATTCAAGAAGAAACTAATTCATCTTTCTAACGTCTTTTCGTTTCATCACCTTCGTCTTACACGAAAGCTGTTTTCCTTTACGAAATTGCTACGGGAATTTATTGGACGTGAATATACTTGATAGCAACATTCTCGTAGATTTACACACCCCCATTCGACTGGTATTTCAGCGAAGTATCTTGGAGGATGCGCATAGAACACGTGAAGAGGAAGCTATATAAAAGTAAATACAATATCGGCGCAACACGCATCCTTCCTTTCAGCAGATAAATAACGAGGCAATCACATCTGTGAGCCAATGAGCCAAAAGATACCAGGTTTCCGGTGAACGAATGCGCCACGATAACGAAACAGCACCGCGATCCATAAACCGCTATATTAGTGAAAACAACACTGCTCGACTACATAAGTATAAGTTCCCTCTGGCTACCCCCTTTGTATCGTCGTCGACGTCGTCATCGTGATGAAACCGTGGTATATAGAATCGATAGAACGGGGTGCCATAGCTAGCCGGTTACGCTCCTGACCTTGATTGCGGCCAACGCACACGTCGAGATGCGACGCAGGTAGGGGATGTGGCGACGACACGGGTAGACGAATATATGTATAGTACGCACGAATCGCTCGAGGATAACATCTCGTAGCCCAGGGAAAGCTATAGCAGAGACCTGTATGTGAAGAGTAAGAGGAAGAGGAGGAAATGTAGAGAGAAGCGTGCAAGAGAAGTGGGAGAGAAAGGGGGTAAGTTGAATGTCGAAGAGGGGAGTTCCAGCGTGTCCATCATAACGCATAGAGGGGAGAATAGGAGAACGGTTGGAACGGTTACGGGGAGAAGTAGAGAGTGGAGGGAAATAGCAGTGAGAAACGGTGGTGGGGGCGGCGGTCGAACAAGACAAGGGAGACGAAGAGAGAGAGAAGAAGCATGGGGGCGGTGGCTGCTCTGCTACGGCCGCCATCACCATCCGTCCCATCCTATAGTAAACTCCGAAGCAGCAGTCCCCAATCTGTCTCCATGTGTGTTAGTTAGGACCGTGTTTTACCGGTGCTTGCTACTCCAAGCTGGTAGTAACACCGACATTTCTGCCTTGCCCGCTCTCTGCGATGCCCTAGCATCAACTCCCGATCACCGTCGCGCTCTTCCCTCGTTCCTTTCTTCTCTCCATCTTTTTCCCGCTATTCTTTCCCTCCAGTCAGTCTCCGTAAGTGTGTGGTTTTTTGCCTCGGTGCGTGGGAAAACGTATGCGTACGCGAATGAAAAGAATCGGTAGAAAAGGAGAAGGCGGTGGAGGAGGAGGTGGCAGAAGAAGAACAGCGTATCGCTCTCCGCACGAATCGTTTCCAGGGATATAACCGGTGCGCGCTGTCTTCCTATCCGTTTTTCGACGTTCTTTTCATTTATCCTAGTTCGTCAAAGAGAGAGTGATATATATAATGTGATTAATTAGGAAGTCGTGCATCACACCCACATCTTAAATTCGTTCCTCGATATACTCACGGATTCGTTCGAGACATCGACCGATCCTTCAAACAGCTAGCAAGAAGAAGCGGTCCGGACACGAAACGATATCATCAAAAGAAGATTCTTTGCGTGGATACGAATCAAACACCGTCTTTAAGACGCAAAGCATGAGATCGAATGAATATACATGCGATAAAGCAGGCTATACCTTGGGACATAAAATAATAAACGAAATTTAATTACCCCGTTCGTTGTTCCTCGTCCGAAGAAATCCTCCAAGTTCTTAAGATACACTCGTAATCATTGGTCTGTGGCATATACACGATGAAACGGACGTCGAAGATCCAACGAGGCTAAAACGCGTCCCACCCAATCGGTCCTCTCGAATCATCGTCGTGGAATCATCACTTATCGGACGAGGGGAACGAAGGAACGGACGAACTATCCGTGGACCTCAGCGCTGCCGCCCGCTGGAATTTCTCCTGTCGTCGTCTGTACATAACCTCTCTCTTTCTCTCGTCTCTCGAGTCGCTCTCTTTTCACCACCTCTCACCTCTCTGTCCCTGTTATCATTCTATTGCTCCTTCTCTGTCTCCCTCGCGTATCCAAACACTTGACTTCGTTCGTCTATTTCACATCGAAGAGAAGAAACGTGATCAACATTCCCGTGTTTCGTTGAACTCGTTGTGCGCGCGAGTGACACGGCTGCTTTTTAATGATCGCGGCCGCGGTAAGTGCTGGTCGTTGGTTCTGGTCCTACTGTCTGAGCTGTTCACCACCTCGTGGATACCCGGACTCGAAAATCAATCATCTATGATCAAGACGCAAAGGTGATACTCGCTCGATCCTTCATATACGTACGAAACAGCCTTGTTACCATCGTACGTAACCTAAAAGCAAACGAAAGATAGAATAAGAAATGATACTGAACAGCCGTGCACTAGAACGTTGGTGGATGTGAAATAACAATAACACTTGGAGTAGCCGTGACGAAGGTACGCTGTCCAGTTTTCTCCGTTGTCCGATTAAACTCTTGCACAAACGGACGTCCAAGCCTCTGTTTCGTATCTCTATGCTGCTCGACACTAGAATAGTCGATTATCGTTGCTTTGTACTGACAGTACGTTATTTATCGAACGACTCAACGGAGAAACGGGGAGGAAGGGTACAACCATGTGTCGCCGCTGTACCTTGAAACGTCACAGATCACGCTGGACGAACTCTTGAGCGGGATCACAAGACGCGCTGCTGCTACCGAAGCATTCAACCTGGCGGAATTGTCGAAGAAACGCAAGACGTACCTCGGGGAGCACTGGCTCGCGCTCACGCGAATATGAGCATGACTCTCGTCCGCAATACGTTCAAAGGTAAGCTCAATTTTTGTGTAATCTACATACGTGTGCCTGTCGTTCTTCGCGGCTCGCATTCATAACAATTGCGTATATGTCATTACGGTATCATTAATATTTAAATAAATTCTGAACATTGTTAAGTACTAACATGTTGACTAAAATTTTATATTACATTGTTATATTATACTTTGTTACGTTTTGTGTATATTGTTACTGTACATAGCATTGGATGTAATTGTATAAAAGAATAAGATTGTTTAAATGTTTTATAATGCATTTAATACTGTACATTGGTATTATAACATTAAAAGTATTACAAATGTTACGAATATAACTGTTTCTTTCACTCGAATACTTCAATTCATTTTGGCAATGGCGGTCACTTGTAAGCATGGCACTTAACCTGTTATGATTTGAATATGTACCTTGTTATTACTCTGTAAAATACATAGATCTGCAAAAGATGTTAACATAAGTCTGAATTTTATTCATACAAAAAGATAGTTTTATACTGATAATGTCGTTTTCTATATTTCTACGGTGAGTGATGGTTAAATGTACTTTGATCGTATGATTACATTTGGAAACGTAACGTTACATGTACTTAACGATGTTGACGTTTGTGTTTCAGAGATTGTGTTTTATTGATTTTCTCTCAATGATAGTTTTTCGTTTAAGAATTCATAAAGTTCAAAAAATATTTACACACATGTGATTTCTGCGTGTGCTTCATAAATGCGACTGTATCCGCGCGCGTGCGGACATAGCCGAATACGCATTGTGTTTAACATACGCGTGCATTCCACGCATGCGCCCTATATTCGTGAAAATATCACCTATTTTTTGGTGGACCAATGGATACGATGGCGTATATCAGTAAATCGTAATAGGAATCTTCACATAAATTGAAAAAATTCGATGTATTCTCTAACGTGGTAAATTTAGATCTTTATCATATAACGTAATTATATTCTATATTTAGACCTTACGAAATTTGTCACTCGATAACGTTGCGACACATGTGCGTCTTAATAGAAAAAGACAAAATATAGTGATATAAATTTTTGTGAAAAAGACAAAATTCCAATATAAAGATTATTAAATAGAACATAATAACGTGCTCTTTGTAGTAAAAGTAATTTATTCTTTTTTGTGCAACCTTACCAATAGGGATAGCGAGTGCTATAATTTTCATCATCTACATTTGACTTATTTTATTAATCTTGCTGTCCTCTTTATTTTTTCTTCAAGCTCGAGCTCGTTTCTCTTCAGATATTTTCTATCCAAAATTTGGTATTCTTCATTCATGAAAAGTGTGTAATACATAAAAAATAGTACAATCTAAATATGTGCATATAATGAATATTGGAACCAAGTGTTTAAAAACTAACTACATTGAAAAAATGTTCATTGGAATAGAATTTTCATCTAATAAATTAACTAATTAATCATGGAATATAATTTAGCCCGAGGATAATAATGGGGTTAAATTAATTTACAGTAGTCGAAAAGCATAACATTCAAGAAACTAGGATATATTTTCATATTAAGTCATTAAGGTCCGACATTGCGTTAACGCAACATTTCATTCGTAATTTCTGTTTATCAATTTACATTATCGAATTCTGTTTTCTATGCTTCAAATTAACTCACAATAATTAAAAAGAATAACTCTCTATCAACTAGAATATATTTTCACATTACCCACACACGTGACTTTAGCTGGCGAGAAAAGTAATACTCCTTAAAAGGTCAACACCGATAAATCACACAATTTATTTCTCAATAAAAATTCCGCGTCGAGCCTATTGTTTAATGGATAACTTCCGAGAGATTGTTGTAAATAATTCGAGGAGCGCGTCATCAAAGGAAAGCGTTGGACGCTGAATCTCGGACACGCGTGTATCTTAACCTTAACACATTGACTGGCACGCGAATTTTATGTATTTTGTCCCGGGAGCCGTAATAGATTGAAATATGCTGCACGATAATATGTAATTTTTGCAAAGTATTACATTGTACATATGCATTTTTTTCTCTGATAATGTTATCTAAATCATTTACATTATTTTCTTTTTTTATCGATTTAAAGTCAACAACTTTGTAGTCCCTGAAATTTGTCTTGTTTTAATCATTCTAACAAAATGTAGTAAAAATTTAATAAAAAAATTGGGCAGGTTTCTAACAAATTTAGCAAATTTTTAAATCATGTAAATAATCATCGAAAACCACCGTGGCAGACAACGTGTTAACATATATCGGCGGGCGCTTTCGTCCAGCGAAAAAGTATTTTTTACTTACTCGTGATCTATAGGTTTCGCAACTTCGTTCGCCTTGTTTGATTCGTTGGACAATTTTTATCGCACACGAGCATACGGGCGTCGCGTCACCTAACGATGAGCCCCGACGGTTTTTCGTGATTCACGGCCGGTAGAGAGCTTGTACGTTCGCCTGAACTTTAGACCCGACACGTACTACTTTCGTGGCGCGGATGTGCGAAATGAATTCAGATGTGGCAGTCGGTGTGCGACGGCTGTTTCGTTTCGAGTATCGTTCTCGCATTTTCACGTAGGACTGCGTCTTTGTTCTTGGCTACGGGTGTAACTTCATAGGTAGCATTACGAAATTCCGACACGCAGTAACACGGCCACTGTGGCCAAAATAATTAACACAAAAAGGAGCAGCACATTCACCGTTAGATGTTAAATTCGTGGTACAATTGAAGTCAGCGAGATTTTATGGCTCAAAATAGTATGGGACATAGGAATGACGACATTGCGTTGGAGATTTCATTTGTGATAAAGTTTGGCTTGAAAAATTACTTGTTATATCACACACTAGGTACAGACTATTTTTAAAGAATATTTGAAAGACATCTGAACTGTTATTTCTGTAATAAGAAGGGTCACAGATTTAGTTGAATTAAATTTTCATTTGACTATCAGTTGTTGAAGTTGAATGTTTAAATAATTATATTTGCAGTACGAAATACATGTTTTCTTTAAACAGTAGAATAATGTATGCATAAATGTGGTCCAAAATATATGTTCCTATAACAAGGAAGTTCAAATAAGATATTTAAACATTGTATGTGGCCATTGACGCAGAATGAAATAACATGTGAAACAAAAGAGTCTTTCAGATGCTGTTCTTGAACTTATAGTAGAATGCTCTCGTACTCGACAAGGCAAACAAGAATTCGATCAATTGGCATAGCCAATTTTTTTCTTTTCCTATTAATAGTAGGTACATAGCTGGAATTTTGGATGGTCTTGCAAAGAAGACACAATGTTCTAAAATATCAGACTGATTTTACTGAAAACAAATACATTGTTTAATTAATAACCTATAAATAGTTAAAATATTTTTGAAATAAAAATATTAAATTAGTTGAAACAAGTTTTTTATTCCTATTTCAAATAAAAATTATTCCTTAGATGTAGAATCCGAACGTTTAGCCATCCACAATCGAAACGAGACTTCATCCGCCACAATTTAAACGAGATACTCTCAACTCGAGTACTAACTGGGTAAAAAAATTTCGCTCATACATCCTGTGGCATCTTGCCAGTTACTCGAAAGATACGAAAGAATTCTCTTTTGTGATGGACTAATTTACACGAGTTTACAAATGATATCGATAGTCAGACCGGCTCCGTACATCAGAAACGTAACTTGATATTTAGAAGTCCAAAAGAATATGCTTGTATATGTATATGTATCATTTCTTCACGTTAACCCTTCGGTAGTGTAGCTCATGAGAAGGGAATCTCAAAGAATCTAAAAAATTCTACGATATTTATTGTTAAAATTCTCTGTTACACATTATACAATCAATTATCTACAAAGGATTAAACATCATTATGCGTAATACAATTATTAATATTTATTTCCTAAAAAATTGAAAGTACATATTTCTTTCTATCTTGCCTCAAGAATGCAGTCTTATTTTTAAATCCTTCATTCTGAATTCTTCGTTATTTTATTATGTACTATCAAAGGGTCAAGGTTAATAATTGACACATGGTAATCATCGAACGATCTAATCCTTAATGAACGTAGAAAAATATTTACCGATTTGAAACCGATTCCCTGAGAAACTCTATTTGTGACGAAGAGTGGACCGTGTCGGTGGGAAGGATTCGTCGTTTCAGCGACGGCCATTCAATCGATTCCACCGCCCTCGATGGATCGAGGCCGCAACGCGTTCATGCTCTTCACCGATTTGCTTCCGAGTAAATATTTACTCCACGCGAATGAACAACTGGTCCTAGACTATTTTCCGTATTCTTGTCGTCAATTTTGTTTGTTAATCGACAAAAGGGGCTCTCTTCGTTTTTTTCAGCTTGTTGAAGTGTATAATTTGTATTGCTATTGTTGCCTTTAGAATATTGGCTAGGTTAATGTGCGATTTTATAGGTTAGGATATAATGGAGGTTACAGGACATATTTTATTGGATAGGTAATATACGTGTAATAATATGAAACATTAAGTAGCTATAATTTAATGTTTATTTTTCTTCAGATTGGCACAGTGTGAAATTTGTGGTGCTGTTGGTTATTAGTATTGATAAATTTTATTGTTAGGGCAAATATTGAATGAACTATTTTATGTATAAGATAATTGGACATGAAACTATGAAACGTTAATTAATTATAATTTAATGTTATTTGTTATTAATTCTTTTTAAGATCGATAGAACGTCTAATTTCTATTACTATCGATAATATTAAATTAAATCAAATGATTTATCCCTATGTGTGGAATACAATGAATATATAAAATGAATATATAATATAATGAAATATGTTGTAGATATGTTATTAATAGTTTTTATTTTTTGAAAACCGTTCTTTACGATTCTTTGTAACCGAACACTGACTTTAAGGTGTCATTATTTACAAATCTATTTATTTTCGAACTATTACTAACCACGTGTAAAAATGTCGGCTTTGAATCTTCTAAAAAAAGATGATACTTTGATATTTATAGTTTCCTGAGAAAACAATGTCACGCTTTTGGTACGCGACATTTAGTTGCCTCTAAATCGTCATCTGCATAGGTGTAAATCAAATCCTCGAAACGAATGCCAAATCTATGTCACGCCGAATTTCTGCGGTCTGTTTTTTCGAGTAGAAAATTCTTTTGTTCTTTTGTAAACGCGTACGAAGTGTACATTGTTCTTGTGGACAGATAAGCCACTAGTTCGTTCCCCATATTCCACGATGAATGACGTTACTGTATCGGAGACAGCACGCGTCGTATGCAGTTCACTAAGTCATCCGCCCGTTTGTTCCTCTCGGCCTCTTCTTTCTCTCTGCTTCCGTTTATCTCCCGCTGCGGTCGGTTATCGCGGTACTCCGTCTGTTTCTCCGTTTTTCAGCGAAACGCGGACGAATAATCGACTTGCACACGCGAACCGCCGACGTGATTGCGAAAATATCCGGTTTCCGTCGCGTACAATAGAAAATTTTAGATCGAGCTTGTTGTACAGATCGCCCTTTTACTTTCTCAAATACGTCAACACGGACCCGTTCCGCGAAATTTAATTTCTTAATCATTTAATTAATTCGTGAGAATCCTTTCGATACAGCAAACAAGATTAGAAGAGGATTTGTAGATGAATAATATTAGTGATTACTCTATGTTTACTCAGACTGAAGATCGCAAGAAGAAAGAAAATGAAAGAGAAAGGGGGGAAAAAGGAAGAGAGCAGAAATAGATAAATAAATAAATGAAAATTAAATAAGATTTTTCCGTTTGAAATGCTAATAATGCCTCGGGGAACGAGTCTGTAATGGTTTATGAATTCCACAGAATTTGTTCATTGGCTAATACTCTTTAATCCTTTTTTTACAACAACAACAGGAGTAGATATTCTGAATAAGTTCCTGTAAATTCGTTGATAATTGAGAGAAAAGAAATAAATATAAAATATGACCATAACAATATACATTTAATATAATAGCATCTATATTTTAATATTCTGTTCACATGGTATACAATTTCTCTTGTTTTCCGTTTTCATCATACTAATAATTTCTATCTTCACGTGATTAAATTGTTTTGCGGAAGAGAAGAAATTGATCGCATTATGACTTAGTACGTGTATTGGTGAGATTGAGGCCTTGCTGTATTGTTTAATGGCATATTTCATCGAGCTAGTAAATAAGGGGATATTGCAACACTAAAAGCGTTGAAGATTAATATAACAGGAACAAAGCATTTATAGGATATCTAAATTTAATGAGCAGTCAGAATTAAAAAGAAAAAAGAGATATTTAATTACACAACAGTTTATTATAGTATAATTTATTAATCATATAAAAATTCAGTATATAAATTGTTACAAACAGATTAACAATTGCAAAGGCTATGCTATATCTACGTTAGAAAACGAAAAAAAAAGATGAATAAAAATGAATTGTTTGTGGAATTAAAATCTGGAATAAATCGTACGGTAACAAAATATAGCAGGTTCTCCAATATTGCCAGGCAGTCATCTCATGCCAAACCAGTCATCTGGTTTGGTTAAGCTCGTAAGGTTCTAATTTTGAATTAATTGCGCCAAAGTAGAACTATATACAAATATCTTTAAGCGTAGCACGTTTAGACACACGCATGGTTGCCTGTATTTGCGAAGTTCTCAAACACGGCACACGACAAAAGAGTAATTAACTCTATTCGATGGCACAAGGTCCGGCCCTGTAGCTGTATTTACTCGGTTGTTTCATTGTAGTTTATACCTTGACGCGTTCCATGTATCGTGCGCTTTAGATTAACCTTCATTTAGTTGTCTTACTTTCCTTTGAATTATTACAGTACTGTGCAAGTTGCAACATGTTAATAAAAGAGAGGGAATTAAGAAGAACTTTAAAAACCTTATTCGTCGAAATTTACTGGAACAAAGAAATTATTCCGAAACAAAAGAAAAGAATTTTTATTTTTATGCTTATTATGTTAAACGTTGAATCTAAAATTAAAAGACAATATAGATTATTTAAAATAAATGTTAATTAGGATATAGATTAATAAATGTAGATTAATTAAGATTGATTGCGCTAATATTTAATATAGAGTGCAAATTTGTCTGTAATCTCGAATGGAACGAGAGGTTGCTGTACACGTTTGATTTCGTGGAAGAAGCTGATCACGAGCAACCGGGTGGCGTCAAATTCATTCACGCTGTTACAACGTAAAACGATAATACAATGTGACGTAATTATTGTTTTCTCTTTTCGATAGGGAAGTAACACTATCGTTTCACCCACATTCCAGTATCTCGTCCCTTTCAACTTGCTATAACGTTTTAAAGAATTTAGCGAACACGATAGAGAATGATAATTCCGTAAATAGGGAAATCGTTTCGTTCTTTAAATTTTGTAAATTTGTTTTGTGATTAACAAGAACTCGAGCGTCTGTCTTATAAGGAGTGATAAGAGCAATCTGATTCACTTTCTTTTTCCACGTGATTCATAGAAACAACACTTGTCAAAGCTGATACACAACTAAAAACAATAAGCTCTGATAATATCAATTTAACTACTCGTGAAAATTACCCTTAACTATTCGTGAAAATGGTGCTTAAATCTTTACTATCTAAACATTTCCTCTATATGATTTATAAATATGAAAAATACACGCGTAAAAATTTCTAATCGAACAACAGCAAGTAGAGTATCTGCATCGACAGAAGGATAAGAACAACTTGACTCGCCCTTTCATGAAAATGGTGCTTAAACGTTAACTATCGAAAGTCCAAAGGATCTCCGTAAACGTGATTTACGAGAGCGAAAAACACTAGCCAAAATGAGTGGCTGAAAAAGCAACGAGGCACGCACATCGATCTACGTAACGGAATAACTCAGCATCAAACGATATTATCGCGGTTTAAATCTCGCTCGATGAAAATATTTCCATGTGGATAATCGTGGCATCGCGTCGTCTCGTAATTGCAGCCAATAGACCATTGTTTCTCGATAAAGAGACTCGTCCACTGAATCATCCATGACCCGAATTGCACGACTTCCAATAGTTTCTCCCTTTTCTTGTTATTACGGTAGAACTGGAAATTCAAAAACCCCTATAAGACTAGAATTTTGTTCGTTCGCTTGCACTCCGCTGTAAAAATCTCTGTGGGAATATAAACTCCGCCCAACTGGAATTATTCTCTGCGCGTTCGCACGCGTCATTATACGTCTGTAACTCGAATTTAGAGAAGCTCCTCGACCTCTGTAAGTCCAAGTTACCATGCACCATCCTCTGTCTGCCTCTCTTTCTTCCACGGAAACCATGTATATACATATCGTCTTTTGTCTAGCGCTTGTTCCTCCCGTAGATACCATCCAAAATCTGTACGCTTTGCACGTGTAAGTTGAATTTTCGTTCGTTAAGTCTGCTTTACTTGGAAGCTTCGATAAGTGAAGACCACCGTAACTCGAAGATTTAAACTGTTCCCTTGAGATTCGAGGTGCCGTTGTAGTTGCGTTATTCTGGACGATAATCTTATTGAACGATCGATATATCGAGGCCGCGTGAACGACGACGCAAAGATCACGTGGACGATCCACGAGCATTGGTTCATCGAGAATTGACTTCTACAGATGGTATTCGATATCTTGGATGAGTAATCGTTGGCCAATAATGGGGCTGTAGCGAATTTTTATCGACTCCACCTGAACCATTTGCCACGCCATTCGTCGATTTGGCCAGTGTTCCCGTTAAATCGTGGCTATTTGTTATCCACTCTCCAAACAAGTCGCTCCTCCTCCAATGCTATTATCCTATCGGTCGATTATTTTTAGGTACATATCGCTGGAAAATCGAGAGTTGGTTTAAAAAAGGAGATGGATAATTTTACTTTGTGTACGCGTATAATAGACTATATTTTTCATTTTTCTCAAACATACTGTGACTTTGTTTTCCGTGATTATTGTACTGTCCAAATTTCAAAACATATTTTACGGCTCTTTAGGCTGTCTGTAGCGTTAATAAAAATCAGCGGTGTATGGCAGCGGATAAGTTGCACGTTTAACACTGCGTCAATGATAAACATCGTTGAAAGAGTCGAGGCAATTTGTAGAGAATTAATATCAGAGATTTTTGTAAGAAAACCTTCCTTCCAACACCATCCACGTCTCTCGTCGTAGCTAAATAATTGCAGGTCGAAAGAACAGGAAAATTTATCGTAACAAAATGGTTGAAAGATAAGAACGTAATCGTCGATATCGAAGAGAGAATTTCTTTTTGATAGCAAAAATATTTGAAATTTTTAGGAATAGAGCCACGTCCTGTTCGCAAAAATGTCAAATACTTTTAGCATAAATCTCGAAGCGGCGAATTATCCTGTGCGTTTGGTACATGTACTTTTCTTCGTTGACCATTACGCGATTTTCAAGCGTTTCTCTCGAATTAATCGACGAAGTTGATACGACCGATTGGACGACATTTAGCCCGCGGCCAATTGGTGCGCGCGTCCCATTGATTGGCTGGTGCGTACACATAATACCGTGGAATAACGGTGCCATTTGTATTCAATCACGAACGTTGCCGAAGATTTACCGCCATCGAAGTTGTTCCCATTTGCGTCGTTTGGAAATTGCTACTTAATACGCCGTTGTAAAATGCCTCGCTTCCTCGTTTTTTTCGGAGCACGATTCAACCTTCTCGCTCGTGGAAATAAATACTTAGATCGATGATACACGTCTTTTAGATCGTCTCTTTTCCAGCATCGTTTGCAAATTGCTATTTGATACACCGTAGCAAAACGGTGTATTTTATGCTTCGTTGATTCCAACGTTTTTTCGCTTCACGATCGATCATTCACGTTCGTAGAAGCAACGTAGTTTTTTGATCGACGATCAGATTGACGATATCTTTATGCAAATTCTTTTTTTATTTGGGAGAATTTTACAATCGATTCTCATTGAGAATTATAAGTCATAAAAATGGTACTGTAACTTGAATAATAAGTGTTTATAGTATCTTTGATTCTAGTTGAATCTAATGCTTCAATCTAAAGGGTAGTGTCTTTTTAGCCTGCGGATCTGATCCGTCGTGTCAAGTAATTGGGTAACTAGTGGGTTTTGGTGCTTGTTAACTCTTACGTTATATCTTTTACTGGATTTTGATATTTCTTCTTTAACTGTGAGTATTTTGAGGTCGCGATGAATCGTTTAGTTGGTAACATACCAAGGTGCATTTATTGAGGATCTTAGAGTTTTCGGTTGGAATCGTTGAAGAATTTCCATGTTGGAATTACTTGCTGTTCCCCATAGTTGGATTAATAGAATAAGGCGAAACAAAAAATGTTGCGCATCTATTGTCTCCTTATAAAACGAAGGAGACTTCCAGACAATCTAATATATCAAGTACTTCGTACACGTGCGTTCTGTGTAATTCTGCAATTCAACATTTCTTATTATATAGATGCATAGAAATCCATAGCTTATTTATGAACCACAAACTATCCTCTATCTTATAAACCTCAATTTATCTTTTATTGCATAGAAATTCGTAGCTTATTTATGACCCACAAACTATCTTCCATCTTGTAAATCTCAATTTATCTTTTATTTAACTTTCAAAAGATACACCCGCGTTTTAACTGAATTGCCTTACTTGGTATCTGGATATAATCGTTAAAACTCTTATGTTATATTTTTTACTGGATTTTGATATTTCTTCTTTAACTGTGAGTATTTTGAGGTCGCGACGAATCGTTTAGTTGGTAACATACCAAGGTGCATTTATTGAGGATCTTAGAGTTTTCGGTTGGAATCGTTGAAGAATTTCCATGTTGGAATTACTTGCTGTTCCCCATAGTTGGATTAATAGAATAAGGCGAAACAAAAAATGTTGCGCATCTATTGTCTCCTTATAAAACGAAGGAGACTTCCAGACAATCTAATATATCAAGTACTTCGTACACGTGCGTTCTGTGTAATTCTGCAATTCAACATTTCTTATTATATAGATGCATAGAAATCCATAGCTTATTTATGAACCACAAACTATCCTCTATCTTATAAACCTCAGTTTATCTTTTATTGCATAGAAATTCGTAGCTTATTTATGACCCACAAACTATCTTCCATCTTGTAAATCTCAATTTATCTTTTATTTAACTTTCAAAAGATACACCCGCGTTTTAACTGAATTGCCTTACTTGGTATCTGGATATAATCGTTAAAACTCTTATGTTATATTTTTTACTGGATTTTGATATTTCTTCTTTAACTGTGAGTATCTTGAGTTCGCGATGTATTGTTTAATTGGTAACATACCAAGGTGCATTTATTGAGGACCTTAGAGTTTTCGATTGGAATCGTTGAAGAATTTCCATGTTGGAATTACTTGCTGTTCCCCATAGTTTATATAAATTTAGCAAGAAAATCAAGCTGCGAGATAAAAAGTGTAACAGATTCGATTTTGCCAATATATTACTGAGAGTTATATGAAACATTTTGAGACACTGGCATTGACCTTTTAAAACATCCATGAGACGACCATCAGGATTCTAGAACCGGAAACGAATGTGGAAATGTATATAGGAGCTCGTAGAAATCATCAAAATATTCTTTTTTTAATTTTATTTGGGAGTATTTTACAATCGAATCTCATTGAGAATTTTAAATAAATGTCACCAAAATATGTCAAGAACCAAATTGTTCATTACCTAGGACGAGACTCGTTCTACTTTCAGAGACCATCTTCGGCACTAATTCTACCTTTAGGTCTAATTTTGTGCGAAATATATTTGCAGGAACTTATTCTACGTAGATTTTCAAATTGCTTTCAAATTTCATCGATACGACCACGACAAATCGTGTCTCGTTACGTATACTAATAAGGCGTATAAACGAACATAAATTTATATAACAATACAATACTAACATCCCACGTTTCTACTGTACGATAAATATTCAACGTACATTGTCGCGAGCCAACGCACTTTGCCGTAAATCGAATTCTCAAAGGACCTCGTGTACCTGCTACTTTCCAAAATTTTTTAAAATATCAACCCTAAATTACTCTGACCAACGTCTATCTCACACAACTTCATATTGTTATCTGCACAAAACAAAAAGTTATTACGAAGAAAATTGATGAGATTGCGTAAGATATGCACCGATCAAAGTGCTCCGGCGCTTTTCAAATTCAAGAAATTTCAATCAAGTGGAGTCAACCGCTTTGGCCTGCGAGTGTTTCGAATAAAAGAATCAAAGTGAACGCCGACAATATGGCGCGATGTCCATATGGGAATGAACCGAAAACGAAGAGAATCATCGGTATCACGTGCACAGTCGTATCGTTGGAACACGCTGACCGACGATGCGTTAATAGAGCAATCTTCGTCGAAGAGCAACTCGTACAGGGATCGTTTCTGGTCGGGCACGCGGTGCGAGCGTCGCCACGAAAGTCGTCGGGAAGTGGTTTGAACGTTGTGGAAGATGGCGGCCGCGCCCTATCAGGCTCAATGACCTCTCCGACAAATCGTTTACTTCGCACGCGGTGGCGGCGTCAGCGGGATAGACGCGCCGCGCCGCATCTTCGGCGCCGTGCGAACGCGCCTTTATGGCCTGTGTGTGATCCACGTTGCTCGAGTGACGTAAGCGCGTTCTCATCCTTCTCCCTCGACCAAGGTGTTGCCCAAACCTAAAAGTTCACCGGGGCCCCCTTTTTTCTCTCTTAGTTCCTCCTGCGTTTTGTGGTTGTACGTAGAATACGCCCATCATGGCTCCTCCTGTTTCTACAACCCTTTTGTCTTCATCATTTGGAACGTCTTTCGCTTTGATTAAATATCCCGCGTTAGCGGATTTTTTGTATCTTCTTTTCTTGCGTAGTTAGCTGAATTTCGTTTGCTTTGTGAAGCATTTATTGAATTATTTGGTGTTTGTATCGTGGATGTGGAATTTCTTCTCATTTGATTAAGTTGAATCGTTCTTTTTTTTAGAATTGTTTGCTTTTTTGATGCGAACCTAATTGATCTTCATGGATGTACGTATGTATATATTAGGTTGTCCGGAGAAAGTCTTTCCATGTTTTTTACAACAGTGCGCCTTTATACAAACGCGAGACCAAGTGTGTGAAATGACGCGGTGTTTATCTCAACAGAATAAAATGGATCGACAAAATAATATAAAAGGAGAAACGTTGTGCGTCTATTGTTTCCTCATAAAACGAAAGAAACTTTTCGGACAACCTAATATATGCTAAGGTTGGATGTTAATCCTGTTTTCCAAATTCACATTCTCGGTCCTAGTCGAATGATTTTTACGAAGATACTAATTCAACAGAAGCTTTTCTATACGGAAACATGAGCTTTCTTTCTTCACGCGCGAAAACGTATCTTTATCGCTAGATTACTATGACAAATATCACGCGTTTGAGACTAGAAAGACTCGCTTTTACTTGTAGGAAGAATATAAGAATATAAGACAAAATTTGGAAACGAATCGTACGAATTAAAATTAAAATTAAACAATACAAAATTCACTGTAAAGAAGTCGCTTTTTGTAAAAAAGAGTCTAAAAAAATATACATTTATCAACGAATCGCAGTACATTCGTAACAGGATAATACAGACGAAATTCCTGGAGATTTTCTCCTAATCACATCATCTTTAAATACCCAATTAATTATTAATTAATTAATTAATTAATTAATTCGAATCTCAAGTTTCTCATACAGAAACGTTAAAACTTTTTTTCAATAAAAAGAATAACGCTGTATTCCACGATATCTCCGCTAATTATCAGCGAATCATAATACCGCGATACTAAAGGTGAAATTCCTCGAAGACCAAGAGAACGATCGGTCTCGTTTCCTCTGATAAATAGTTAGCTCGAACGCGGACCACGTAACTGCGATCTTTAAAAATAGAAACAATGAGACACGCGGTTTGATGCAGCGGTAGACATTGGCACGTCGTCTACAGTCTAGAGAAACTGAAAGAATCGAACCAGTCGTTTTACCCAGGAATTACGAGAGAAATTCGCACGATCGTTAGTCGATACACGTGTCTTTCCGCTAAATAATTATCGCGCCAAGCGTGACTTCTTCGAAATGCTTGGAGAGAGCATAGGAGCAAACGTTCATCGCCACGTGACAAATTGCCTTCTATTTAATCTGTGATGGAAAGCCAGAGGAAACTCTGTCCATAGCGTATATCTTGTCGAAATTTATGGAAAATGTAGTCGAAGATGATGACAATATCACGAGATTATCCTTTTTGTAAAAGTAAAATTTTGCCGAAGATTTATTGCGTTCTGTAAATCGATCAATTAAATATATTCGTTTGGTCGTGGGAGAATAAAATTGAGAATAAAAGTTTTTTAAATTTATCGTAAAATCTACTACCGTTTGTGTCTCCTTTTGGGACACGTCAATTTATCAAAGTAAGTCATTTGTTTCGTGAAAATCGAACGTTAATCGTAAACCTTGTTTCAATGAAATGAAGCGATTGATAGAAAGCGGAGTTGGTCGCTTCTGAGAGTTTTTAATATCTATTTTCCTATCTATAGTATTTTCTCTAGTATCTACTATTGTCTATCGATTGAAGTAATCGAGAAGGCAAAAGATACAGAATCGTATCATCTTACGTAAGAATTAGTTAAAAAGTTTGTTTTAACGAAATCAAGCGATTGATAGAAAGCGGAGTTGATCGCTTCTGAGAGTTTTTAATATCTATTTTCCTATCTATAGTATTTTCTCTGGTATCTACTATTGTCTATCGACTAAGGTAATCGAGAAGACAAAAGATACAGAATCGTATCATCTTACGTAAGAATTAGTTAAAAAGTTTGTTTTAACGAAATCAAGCGATTGATAGATAGCGGAGTTGATCGCTTCTGAGAACTTTTAATATCTATTTACCTATCTGTAGTATTGTCTATCGATTGAGGTAATCGAGAAGACAAAATATACAGAATCTTACGGCGAGCGTAGGAATCAATTAAAAAAATGATATAAATGATAAAAGAAAAATGCAAGAGGAATGAAAAATTTGGTAGATGTCATTAATTTCTCTATCGACAGGAAGCGTAGTTTCTTGCACCGACCGTTTACGACGTAAGAAAAATGTAGCGCACATTGCCTCCGTGTTTTGCAACACAGTTCTTAATATTCCTTTACCGCGATAAGATAAATGATGCAGCAGTGGCACGGAGCAATGGATCGTATTTCAATTGCGAGAAATTTGATCGTGTTTTGTTGTCTTTTCTCTGGTATTTTTCAACCTTTCTTTACTATTTTCTATCGATGACACTTAATAGATAAAAGTAATCAAAATGAACGTAAAGCGTTGAATACTCGTCAAACTTTCGAAACACATCGAAAATCTCGTCTAAGACTTTCAAACCTATCAAGATTTTCAAGATTTCCAAAACCACCAAGATTTTCATGAGTTTTAAACTTCGTATCATGTCCGAAGCGATTCGAAGTGTCTCGCATCTTATAGCTGCTTCTGACCAAAGATGATTTCATCGAAATCAACGAACGCGGTTGCTGCTGATCGCGAATATAACCGAGATTTCTTGGATTTCCTAGAAACTCTCGTGACAATTGATCTCGCGGACGAAAGCCCACTTTCCGGAGGCAATCGACACGCTGCCACTTCATACGATAATCTCCGGAAACGTCTGTTGCGGTCTGATGGATCGCAACATCTCGAAATTAAATCCTAACTATTGCTACAAGCGAACGGAGAACAATCGCGAGAATAAAGAAAGAGAGAAACGAGAGATCGATAAGAGAATTAAATATAAATACAAATGAAGCAATAGACAAGAAAAACTTTTTTATTGTCGTAAACGGATCAAGCTGAGGATGATAAAGCCAATTTCTTTTTCTGATAACGAAATACTATAGAAATGCGAAAACAAAAGGCACTGAAACAATAAGAAGTCAGCTATTATTATATATATTTTGTACATATCTTAATTACCCACGTATCGCATCTTACGAAAGAAATCTATACTTGGAGTGAAAAATTATAAAATTACCACAAAATTGAAAAAAACACGTAAATGGCGAGCGAATTAATAATAGGAAATCTTTCATAAATAAGAGAACGAGATTACGGCTACGTAGCTTTAAATCGAATTTATCAAAACTGAGAAATAGACAGTTTAAAATATCCAACGGAGAAATTCGTTGCCACGTGCCAATATTAATTTACTATGAATTTATGAGACGTTTTAAAAAGAAGGACTATATGTGAGTACTAATTAACTGCGAATTTACAATATATTAAACAAATACCATGTAGCAAGATTAATCAACTATAAATTTACAATATGTTCGAAGAACAAATATTTCATTTTAAAAATTAAATCCACCCTCCGATTTAAATATCCTCCACCCCCTTTCTGTTTACTCAGATTACCAGAAAACGGAACTGTCTCCTCGCAAACAACAATTCCTCGATTCACCGATGCAATGGTTTCTCGATATCCACGTTGATATCGACATGGATCTGCCGCATTGTATTCCCGGTTCATAATCGGCCGGCAACAAAAATAATTTCGCCGCAGGAGGAACACAAAGAGCGACGCGATCTGCGATCGAAAACAAGAAAAACAAGCCATCGTTTTGTGCCTTTCAACTGAGAATTTTTCTACCTTTCAGTAGCGGCGTGCCGTATTCCACTCTTCAACGAGGGAAAGAGAAAGAACAAACACGCGCGAATAAAAATAAAATACGCCGCGGGTCGCCGATTCGGTGTGTTCGAATCGCAGTCGATTCGCGCGCGCCTCGCGATAAAAGCCGCATCAGAGGGAAAAGCCTTTGATACACTCGCCACGAACGGTGTAACGACGTCGTTAAAGCCGTTTACCTGCGTACCAAGGAAACCTCTATTTACGATTCTTCTTTGGTACGCGTTCGTTACAGTTCTACAAATACCTTGGGTCAATCTATGGAGAAACGTTTTGCTCCATTTACACGAATTTAATGGCGAATAGACGTTCCGGACGTTGTTTCCGCCAATGTTTCTCCGGTTCTGAGAATCGATTGATAAATTGGAAGAGAAGGAGAATCGTACGTTTGTATTTTTATCTATTATTTTATTCATTTATTTATTTACGAGTTTATCTTGACGATAATGTCAAATTCGTATTTCTGTGAATGACTTTTTAGCATGAAATTTTTTTATTTGAATTTCTAAATAATATGTTAGAGTCCATGTTAATGACGTAAATACTGACGTCTGCATGAAGATAATTCAACACGAAGTTCAATATTGTAGCTAAAGATCGGTGATTATATTTTCGTTTGCTTTAGTTCGAAGTACCTTTTGTTTCGATATTTGGTTTTATATGCTTAGGGAAGCTGATATATATTTGTAGATAAAAAGCGGAAAACGCAGATTAGAAAGTTTGTTCAAGAAGGAAAACTAATATGTATGTTAGCTTCATTAGCCTGATTTGGTTACTAAAGATTCTGAGAATTGGTTGATAAGCCGGCTAAGGAAAAATAGAAATTTGTGTTGTCGTAATTACAAATATGTAATGATTATATGACAACGATTTCCTAATGAGTAACACTTCCAAATAATATCTGAGAAAGCACGTTTATGATAGTGGTGAAAACGAAGATTAATTTAAACCAAAATTCAATGTTACAGCTCAGAATTAATGAATGTATTTTTGTCGTCTAGTTGAAGTATCTTTTATTTAATATTTGGCTTTACGTTCTTACAAAAGCCCATATACAATACAAATGGTAGGTACCAAATGAGAAACATAGACTGGAGAGTTCGTTTAAGTACGAAAGTTGAAATGTTATTTTTATTAGTCTGATTTGCATGCTAAAGAAAAGAGTTACATTAATTCTTTTAATTATTAATTAATTTTATTTTCCTCCTTTAGATAGATATAATATCAATTTCATCCATCAAGAAGCATCGTTAGAAAATATAAAATCTCACAAATAACTGCAATATTACGTTGCAAAATTATACACATTTAATAATTCCAACTAGACTGAATTACTTCGTTTCGTCCTATTTGATATCTGTTCCCTTGACACATCGAGACAGAAAGATACTGCTGTTGCTGAGAGAATGACGTTGATTGATACTACCTTCTGCACGAACCAACAGCCTAATCCCATTCTGCCATATCAAAATTTCATCGATCAGAATATCTTGCAGATCACGAGATCGACGATCGAGTTGATCGCCTCGATGTTTCGAGGCGCATGAATCTGAGATTGCGTGATATTACTTACAATTTGCTTGGCCAGTTTCTGCATTCCGCTGACGTCACTTGATGGCGCATCCTCTTCCCTCGTTCTGACGGTCGCTGAGAGATACACATCTGCACGCAGTCTCGATCATTTGGATGATCCACGCCTGAGATAGCGTTCGTCTATCCTAGATCGATCTGCTCTGATCATTTTAAGAGGTCTGTAACGTTCAAAACGAATTTAAGAAACCCGTTCCCGTAGTCGTCTCTTGTATTTATTGGTCGTTTTGTTCTTGAAATCGACGCTGGTTTATCGCTTGTTTCGTACAGTACACGAAGAACGACCAGAGAATTTGTAAAAGTGTGCAATATCGACGCTCCTCTACTTTGAAACTTGTTAACTTCTGACGAACTTTTCGTGAACTATGATAGCCTCGTTGTGAACTATTAAACGTTCTTGCTACGCGATTAACTTTTTATTTATTCGTTAGACGCGACGTTCGTTATTCTTAGAAGGACAATTCGAAGGAAAATCGCGACCATCTCGCTACAAATTGTATTTAGTGCCTTATAAACGCTGTGTTTCGATCGACTGCACCGTCGAAATTCTGTAAATCAAAAATTCGATAATCCGCATTCTGTAAAAGTCAACATTGTTGTATCGTATCTTGTATTTTATCTAATAGAAAATTGTATATTCTCAATGATTAGAAAAAAGCAGGTTTATTCTTTTTTTTTTTCTTCTTAGGAACACCTATGTTCACGATATCTGTACGATAATAATTTATTCAACGATTAGAATCTCGAAGTAGAAACGCTGCAAAAATCGTACCACCGTAAAGAGTCGATAAGTTGAACGCAAAGCAACATTAGCTATTCTACGTCATTGACGGCGAATGATTAAAAGTATGTTAACCTCGGGGATAAACCTGCCTTTTTGATAACGTTTTATTGGAATTCGATAACGTTCTATGTAATGGTTTCATGAAAAGTCACGAAAATAACGATCGAGTTGCCAGTTTCGTAACGATATTTCGCGCAACGTGATCGCGGTCGTTCTTTATCATCCGCGGCAATGATCACGGGATCTGTACGCCGCTTTTCAAACCTCCACCAACATAATCGAGATCCTCGAACGGTACTACGTATAGGAGGAAGGCAGGAAAGGTCACGGCTCTGACCCATTTCGACGTTTTATCGGCCTACTACGCGAGCAAAGTTCGCGTCTCGCGGTGCACGAACTGGTCCGCGCTTCGTGGAACGAGATTACACGCATACGTGACTTCCGTTTTCTCGCCTCTTGTTTTTCCACCGAACGTTCTGCCCTCCTTTATTTTTCTCTCTTTTATTTTATTATTCTACGCGCGGTAGAAATTTGAAAAATCGCGAAATACTCTTGAGATTTGTGAACTGTGAAATCGAATAAATATCATTGCAGATGTTTAGAAGGCTAAACGAAGATTGACGTGTGTATGTCTGATTATTGCACACACACACGCGCGCGCGCGCGCATACACACACACGCACATATGTATTAGGTTGTGCCAAAAGTTTCTTTCGTTTTACAGGGAAATAATATATGCATGACGTTATTTGTTTCATATTCTTTTTTTTTACATCACACACACACACACACACACACACACACACACACACACACACACACACACACACACACACACACACACACACACACACACACTCTAGGTTGTGCCAAAAGTTTCTTTCGTTTTACAAGGAAATAATAGATGCATGACGTTATTTGTTTCATATTGTTTTTCTTTACATTATTCTTATTGTTGTTTTATTATTGATGTTATTGTTCTATTGGAACAAAATGGATGGATTCGGTAAAATAATATAAAGCAATAAATGCTGTGCGTTTATTATTTCCTTATAAAACGAAAGAAACTTTTGGGACAATGTAATGTAAATACGATCATCAACACAAGTGTCTGTAGAGATTTATAGATATATTAGCAAGAAGTTTGAAAGGTAAAGATCAACGTGTTTATGTGTTGTTAACGTGTACGATTATCGAAGTATCGTACAAAATGTATTACTTGATGTAGATTTAAATGAGCTGCGATTATCGGATAAGTGTTTCAACAAGATTTATAGAAACAGTGGGAAAGAATTCTGTGTCAAAGTAAAACTTGAGAGTAGAAGCTAGTATATTCGTATAATTATTGAATTAAAAACAAAATTCTCCTAGTATAACAATTTTATTGGGTCAATACATTCTTTGGAACGATAAAAGTGAAATTTATTACAAATTAGAAAAATATTTTGTTAAATCCTGGCGAATGACGTTATATTGGCCATGGATTTCGCAGAATTGAAATTTATTTCAATAGTTGGCCTTTGAAAATATTTCGCGATATTCTTGTTTATATAAAGATAGTGGTGAGAAAAATGTTTATGGTATATCTGACTCGTATAAAGTGCAGTTTTCAAGGTAACTCTTTATAAAATAAATAATCTAAATTCGCCTTCAGTCGTCTTTATAAATTAACCATTAACGAGAACAAAAAATCCACGCACCTTTCGATACATTAACCGTCCATAGATAGAACAAGTCGTCGTTTTTTTCTTAATAAAAATTGATTTTCCACGAAATGTATTTCCGAATGGAATTTCAGTCTCCTCCAATTCTTCTTCCCCAATTTAGCGTTTGTATCGGGAAAAGTTTGAAACATTCGACTCAACAAACGACTGTAATGCAACAAAAAAACAAGTATTCTACAATTTTCCTGCAATTTTTTTTGCAAGCCTAGAGCGATAAAAAATGTAAACAAACATGTAAAATAAAAACAGGAGAATCGAAACCATCGATGACCTTCGTCAGAAGGAATTTTCGTGAACGTGTTCGAACGATCCTCGTGCAGAAGCTGGCGAAAGTGTTCGACTATGTAGGCTGACTCACGACGAAATTTTATCTTGGCCGGCGATTTGCCAAATATCGAATCGTCGCTTGTAGCTTTCAGTAGCTTTCTCTCAACTGAAACGATACTTTCGTCCTCCGATTCCTCTTGCTCCACGGTCCATGTTGACTGCCAAGGAAAATTCGTTTAGACGCGGTTAACCACGGTACACGTAGTGGAAGAAGCTTCGCGGTGTTTGTATCGATTACTCGTTAAAACCCTCACATCGTCGATGTTTATGCAATGTTTTTGCGGCTGAGGAAAATCGGAGCTGTGGGATTTTTCAGTGGCAACCGCGAATATTTAATCGTTCGTTCGATTTATCAGAGGCGTTATCGTCCGCGATAGTTTGGCACACTTGTGACGAAAATAACTGGAACTAAATGCTTGGAGTTTAGCGGCGGACAAAAGAAAATTTATAAAATAAAGAATAAAATAAAAGGACGTTACAATTTTACAAAACGAACTTATATCTAATAAGAACAATGAATAAATATAATTTTATCCCACGGAATAAACGACCGTTACCATAACAAGCGAACAATTTTTAGTAGAAAAATTTGGTGTAAAATTCGCGATGCATCGATTCAAAATTTTCTTCCATCCTCCATTGTATTTTCATTTTCCATTCTGGCATATTATCTTTCTCCCATTTGATTATCAAGCGACGATAAAATAAGAAAATCAATAAAAACGTACGTACCATGTTTTTCTCCCGCGATCTTCCAACGATATAGTTCTTTTTTCTACGGTGTGTTTGATAGCAGATTAAAAATACGCTTAATATGTTTGTAAAAAAAGAAAAAATACGCATGTCCCGTCATTTCCCGGGTTAAAGAGTGCTCGGGACATTTCGCGGATGTATATTTATGAACGTCGACCGAACGAGGCAGAATGTGTAGTGGTGTACCGTCTTCAATTGGTCTCGTTCACGAAGACATTCGCGTCCCACGTTTTACACTGATCATATCTTAAAGCTCGTTACAAACGGTATTCGATATCTTCTAGATTTTACCGACGTCGTTCCGCTGCGTCTTGTCATCGAGCTCGTATAAATTTTTATGCCCCATAGTTGCTCTATTTCCGGTTTACAATAGGGTGTAACCATGTTTGTCTTTGATTGACGTCGTTTTCTGAAGCGACGTGGTTTCCGCAACTACGGAGCGATTTACACGATTGTGGTAAAATAAAAAATTTATTAGCAATTTCGTATAGTCGTCTTTGCGTACAAAGAAGAAATACGGGAGAAAAAATGTGTCATATTTTCCGATTTTTATATATATAAAAAAAAAATGATTTCAGTATTCGATTCTGTATTATTAAAAATAGTTTCGAATTAACTACGCACTGTATACTTTTGCATATTCAATAAATGTATGTTATATGCAATAATATACAAAATAAAGATCACAAAAATGAGAATTTTTAATAGTTGAAACAACTCTCCACTCGTGGTCTATTTTTTCTCCATTTTTGTTCTATTCCTATGACCATAAACGTGGAAATTTGCACAAAAATCCTTTCCATTCTGAAACCGTATTTTAATGATAAAATTAACAAGTGATGCGACGCACGTGCAGCTATTGTACAAAAAAGTAACTCCAATCTCGTAACCACGGTACTGTACAACAAACTTACTACTGCAATAAAACCACTCTCCTATCGCACTCGCCGGTAAAAACGAAATTAAAATCTCCTTGCCTATGTCCAGAGAGATATAAATTTCCGCGAAAATCCTTCGTCCTAAAATCCCACTCTGACGATAAAATTAGCCCGTTGATCTAATGAACACCGAACTCCGTAAAAAGAAAGTAATACCAAATTTTTAATCGCGATACAAAGTACGCGACAAACTTGCCTATACACACGCTCTCTTATCACGCTTCGCAGCAAAAACGAAAACCATTAAAAAGCGACGCTTACAAAGAGACGAAAAAACCCATGAAACGAGGCAGAGTCTATCTCTCGCGAGCACGAAAACCCCTAAAACGCAACCGCGTCCATGACAACCTTATACAATCGCGTCTCTATGGTCTGTTATCGCACACCAATATATACTATGCTATATACGTGAAAAAAGAAAAAAAGACAAAAAAAGAAAGAAAAGAAAAATAGAGGGACTAGGGGTGTCGGTTAGAGAGAGAGAGAAAGAGAGAGAGAGAGAGAGGGGCAGAGTGGAAACGAGATATAACGTGGTGCACGTGTGTGGCTGTTGTTTCAGGTTGCAGCGAGGACGAGGCAGCAGGTGTCGTGAACGCGGAGGTGGGCGGAGGTTGCGCGGCCGGGACGCCAACCACAGGAAGTGGCGTTGGAGGTGGTAGCGGCACAGGTAGCGAAGCCGGTGGTGGTGGTGGAGGCGGTGGTGGAGCAGGAACAGGAACAGGAGGAGGCGGAGGAGGCGTCCGTGGTGGCGGCGGCAGCGGTGGCGGCGAGGGCGGATCGACGAAGCAGGGTGGCGAGAAGTGTCCCCAGTGCGGCTTCCTCTGTCGGGACGTCCACGTGCTTCAGCTCCATCTCGAGGACACGCACAAGACCCCGTACGCCATCGACAAGAACGATCTCAACGCTCAATTCCCTCAAGTGGTGAGTGAAACTAACGTCAAGGACGAGAGGACTCCATTGTTCCTTGTGTATTATTGATCATGCGCGACCGGCCTGCGAATTTTCCATTTTATTCGTCTGTCCCTTTTTGGCTTTGTTTGGTCTTCCTTTTTACGTACAGTACTTTCTATTTCCTCTTTGCTTTTTGTAGCACAATTTCCATATATATTCGCTATTTTTCCTTTCTTCTTTTTCTGAAATTCTGTTTTAATAGGAATGATATTAACGACGACGATTGCGGAAGAGAGAAACAAGGAAATTGGGTTTTTGAGAACAGAGAGATAGAGTTGACGAAGGGATTGACGAATCTGTTTTTTGTGTAGAATGGTTTCTTTCTTTGTTTCTCTTTAGAAACCGTTTTCCCTCGCCCTTTACGGCCTTCTCTTTCATTTCTCTTGAAAGGAATGATATATTCGTTATGAGATGACGACGAAGAATAGCTTGCAAAAGAAGGAAGTTGAGACGTAGTCGATGATATTCTTTCTTCGTTTTTGCGGATGGATACTCTTTTTCGTTCTTCTTGTTCTTTCTCCTCCTTCCTCTTTTCTTTCTTTTTTTTTTTAATTTTCTTTTAAGAAGAACGGTATTGGTTACGATGACGGAGAATGGTCTGTAAAAGAAGGAAGGGAATTGGGTTGTTGAAAGTTGAGAGGTAGATGACAATAGAGTTTTATGAACGAGTAGCTCGTGAAATTGAGATTGCCTTTTATATTACATATTTATACGCTGTTGTTTTATTACGTTTATTTCTTGCCTATCTTTATAAGTAGACGTAATACACACTGGATGCACGATTCGTCATTAAGTTTATGTAAAACAGTACACTGGCCGGCGCACCTGTGCGATTATAAGATTCAAAGTAGCTCGTTCTCGTGATTAAATACTCGATTCTGCTTCTTCGACTTTACTTTGATATTTCAGCTTGCCTTTGTTACTTTTCGCAGTTGACAGTCCCGGTTGAAATTATGGTTTAAGAACAAAGAGATTTTTCATGCTATTCTAATTACACCGAGAATTTGCACTGTGTCACAATTATCGTATTAAAGGAAATATTCAATTTATTAAAAATTCAACAAAATTACAAATAAATTATAGAAATGAAATTATAAGCATTCTTTGAATAGTAACTTTAAATAATAAAATAAATTTTCACATATAAGTAGTTAATGAAAACATATGTATTTATTAATAAAGATCGAATAAACACGATGAAATTAATCGATAGATTTTTTCCAGTCCTGCAGGGTGTGCAGCAAGACTTTTGCTAACGTCTACCGACTCCAGAGGCACATGATCAGCCATGATGAGAGTGCTGTGCTTCGTAAGTTTAAGTGTCCCCATTGCGAGAAAGCCTTCAAGTTTAAGCATCACCTCAAGGTACTACGAGTGCACCCTTATTTTTCATTTCTCATTCGTACATCGTTATTTCCGTTCTTTGCTTTCCTTTTCATAATCTATTTTCACACAGCACTGCCTGACTTTGATATAGTTTTCTCCTGTAACCGAAACGAATGAATTCTTCCAAATAGAATTTCTCTATATATAATTTCAACTTTCTTTGTTCTTTGTCTTATTTTTTATTTTTCGAAGAAAAAGAAAAAAAAACATATTGTACGTAGAATGCATCGATTGACATATTTGCACCTGAACGAATATTCCTCGAAGTTAATTTTATTCATTTTTTAGTTGATAAACGCCACTTCACGCTAGACTGCGGTTGTTTATGCAGATTCGTAGTTTCGTCGATACAATACAAAGAAACAGAGCGTTACATTCGTTTCAAATATCGCACCTTTATTTGGAATATTTTACTGAATTCAAAGTATTTCATAGAAACGATAATAAAAAGAAAGATCAACTACAACGTTCGTTATCGCTCGATCTTTCGTATGATATAGAAAACTGTTGTATATTGTCACGTGCATTTTTTTACAGTTTCAAATTTCGAAATTCGATCGAATGGATAAAAAATTCACGGTCTAGCGATTGCACCATCGATTCATATATTTTTCTTTTTTCTTCTTCTAATTTCAATTTCGATTTTCATCTTTATCTTTGTTCTCAGGAGCACCTTCGCATTCACAGCGGTGAAAAGCCATTCCAATGCAACAACTGCGGCAAACGCTTCTCCCATTCGGGCTCGTATTCGAGTCATATGACCTCGAAGAAGTGCCTGATAGTGAACTTAAAAAAGTCCAGGCATACGAATGTGAGCAACGTGGATCGCGGGCCGAAAAAGGCGCAACAACCCCTGCCGCCGGGGCGGCGCGAGGTCGATCTGCTCGCGGCGAATAATAACACTTTCCTCCCTATTCTGCCGAAGCTTTCACCCTCGGATTATCAGGAGATACAACGGGAAGGAGCGGGTGAGGGTCGATAACGCCATTCTATTTCAACCGCAATCGTCGTCGTGCACCTTGAACGATCCGGCTCCGTGAACTCGATTCGTAATCGAATCCTAACACAAAACACAGAATTCTGCTTTCAATCCTATTTAGAGTTTACGTCATTTGGAATCGAATATCGACGTTGTTGAAATTTAATCGTTTATAGAAAGTTTCTCAGGCTTTTGTATTTAGTTAAATCAAATTATAGAAAGAATATATGTAAAACGTATTATAACGCAAGACAGTAAATCTGTTTGCAATGCTATCGTGGTTTATGTCTTTTAGAATTGGATACCGACATTGTTGAAATTGAATTGTTGTATAAGAATCATGAAAAAATTCTTATTTTTGCTGTTAAATAGACATGGGATGTTTTAAGAGAAATTCTGGCAAGATTCGAAACCTACAATTAGGTAAAACTCGTTGGAAAAAGTTGGAAATGTTATACAGATGAGAGAGGATGATTTAGGGAAGATACAAATCTACAGATCATTGGTTTAGTAGTTGTAATAATCGTGTATAATTGTTTGTTGTATTGAAAGAACAATCGACGCATTAATTGGGGAAATCTATAATAGAAGGAAATAATGATTTCAGGTATTTACGACATGCCGACCCTTCTGCCACAAATGATGGGCTTCGGCAGTTACTTTCTACAGGCATCCTTGGGCAAGATCTTAAACCAGCTACATTCCAAGAGATTGGACGAGGTAGCCGAGAAATTCGAGTCTCATCGGGAGCTCATGAGCCCGTCGACGGCGGACTCTGAGGGCACGGAAGGCACAGAGGGTAAAGAATCACCAGCACCGACCGATCCTCAGGGTCTTGACGCGGTTCGACGTATCCTTGAAACGGTGAACACCTCCGTCACGAAGCAATTGCTCGAGGCGAACGTGAGGAAATTGTCCACCTCGCCGGCCACGATGAAACGAGAGTTCGAGGAAGATTATCAAGTAAGATCAGATTATTGTTTATATTGTTACAAATATTGTACAGTGAAGAAAGTTTAGTTTGACAGCGCAGAATTAAAGAAATGTTTAAATTTTACAGATCTGTTCTTGCACGTTTGGGTTAACGTCATTAATGAAATTTTACAAGTTGCGAATTACAAATGTTAATAGATATCCTTGCAATAACAATGACAAGTTTGGTTTAATAAAACAAATGAAATTCTACGAGTAGGTTTTACGAATTATAAATTATCCGATTGTTAGTGCTTGTCGAAAGATTAGAAAATTGTAAAAAGAGAACCTACAATTCGTGAGTTGTCTATTTACTCTAATATCATGATTAGGTGATAAATTATTGTTCAAGTGAACGCAGATATCGAGAAGTTCTGAAGTTAGTTATAGATTTGTCTATAAATAAATTCGCGTGACGAAGAAACGAGGATTTGTAACAGTATTAGTAGATCTTTCTAATTCGATCGAGTTTGTAAAATAATGGGAAGAAACGAAAGAAAGAGTTTAGATTCTGAAGAGTGATTTATTAACGAAACTTCCCAATTCTGTTAACCACGTAGTTCTTTACTTCTTAATGCTGATTGACGTGTCGTAAACTCGTTAGACGAGTGTCATGAACAGTCTAAGTATGAGGTCGATACTCCTCCAACCCTTTGTTAGCTTACCCCAAGATTATATGAAGGTCATTATTGTGACACATAAATTCTCCTAAACATATCAATATAAAGAATAGATTACTACAATTTAATGGTCTGTAGAGAAATACTGTAACAGCTACGTTTACTGATTGAAACAATTCTTAAGGGATCTTCTTCAAATTAATCTAAATTTCCTTATTCCTTTGTTTTATGCTTTACACGTTCGTTCAAAAATTGCAATTTGTGATGTATTTTAAAAAATCACGAGTTTCTGCAATCAAACCAATAACAAAGATTTAAAGAGTTCTCTTCCAGATTACTTTATATCGCTTAATTGATCTCTCCTTAAAGTCATTGATAATTGACTTAACTATCACAATTCGCTATTTCAGCCACAGAAAAACACAAATTCCTTAATTAACGATGAATATATTGGCACAGGATCAAGACAGCGAGATGTCCAGCGAGATGGCACATTATCCAGACTGGTCAGCAGCGGATCAATATGATTCGCAGAGTGAAGGTTTGGCGGCGAAGCTCGAGGACGTGAATCAACCCAGTGCGAAATCAGGTTACAAGAGAAAAACGGAGGATAGCTCGGAGGCGGACTCGGAGGACGAGGAGGATGGTACACAGACGCACAATGATAACGGAAGGAGAGTCAGGGCTAGATCGTTGATAGACGATGAGCAATTGGCTGTTCTCAAGGGTTACTATGCCATTAATCCTCGACCCAAGAAGGAGGAGATCATCATGATCGCCAATTACATCAATTTTCCTACTCGAGTCGTACAGGTGCATGTCTTTCCTCGAAAGATTCTCCACAAAAAAAATCTTACCCAATTAACTCCTTGCCTTATGATTTTTTTTTTAATGAATACGTGTTATCCATTGCTTTAGCACCATGTTCGAATTTGTACATAATAATGTTCAGTTTGAAGAAGTGAAACTGAAATTAGCGTTGAAACTAAAGTTTGTTAGGAATAGAATCTTTATTTGTTTGAATTGGAACTGTTATTGCAACAAATAATGGCTATGTAAGACAATAACATGCTTTATTTAATGTTCAGGTTTGGTTCCAAAATTCCCGAGCGAGGGACCGACGAGAATCGAAGATACCACCTCTAGTACCGTTGGCAAATCCGACCAGTCAGACCGCGTACGAACAACCATTAGATTTGTCGAAGAAAGAAGCTCTCACAGAGACGGCGTGCAAAGACAATGAAATTGTTTGTGCAAAATTCACATCATCGTCTCCCGTTGAATCGAAAAACGATAATGCGCCGTCGCATAATCAAGACGCGGATGATCTGGAGGATTCGCCACTCGTTATTGACGAAGAGACCACCGATTCTGTAGAAACGAAACGTACGGCCCCGATGGGGGGAGAAATTGTTCCGAAGGTAATGATAACGCTGGTTCTAACGATTACTACTATTAAACTGCGAATATCTATGCATTTGTAGAAACTCTAAATCCAGTACTTTACTTTAAATACGAAATATCTAAAGTCAAGTACTTGCCTATTTGTATTTATAAAAGTATGAGCTTGCATAAAATTCGCAAGTCTAATACAAAAATAAAGTGCATATAGAAAATAATTAACAAGATAGTAAAAATGTGTTATATTAAAGCGATGAGGCGTAAAGAAGTTTGCTGTTATATTTTATATGCGTCTATTTTAATATTGCATAATTTGTATGTTGAATATTGCTGTGCTAAGTATATTACGAAGTTCCGTATTTGCAGAGTCAACCTCAGACAAATGTAAAGAACGAAAGTGAAAACGCGAGTCAACCAGAGGCTTCGCCAGCAGCGGAGATCGAGCAGGGTGTCTACTTCTGTGATCGGTGTGACAAAACATTCTCCAAGCACAGTTCCCTAGCAAGACACAAATATGAACATTCCGGTATGCATTTAAATGTTGCTCTCTTCATTTCTACACATTACAAATTAACGTATAGAAAATTCTTATTTTTTTTATATTTGAAACATTATTTAATAACGTTAATATTCAACTAGTAACCAGAGCTTCCCAAGCTTTTTAGGCGCCGAGACCCATTTTCGAAAATGATAATTTTTCGCGACCCACCCAAAAAGCAGCTCGGTGATCCGCCAGTTGGTTACAAACCACACTTTGGTCTTCTATGATGTAGATATTAAAAGATCGGATGAATATCCACAGGGCAAAGGCCGTACAAATGCGTGGAGTGCCCAAGGGCGTTCAAGCACAAGCACCATCTGACCGAACACAAGCGACTGCACAGCGGCGAAAAGCCCTTCCAGTGCTCCAAGTGCCTCAAGCGCTTCTCTCACTCCGGCTCCTACAGCCAACACATGAATCATCGTTACTCTTACTGCAAGCCGTATAGAGAATAGAAGTATTCCCGCTAGTTGAAACGAATACTCTCTCGCTGACTTAGCTAAGTATGTACGGTCCTTTTTTTCCTTCTACGACAAGGGACTCAGCATTTAATGAAGAAACAAAAGCGAATTTCAAAACGGGAAATAATATTATATCTCGCGATAAAATAAAACGCCTGGGAACCACGTTAGGAGAACGGCAAGTACACCTAGTGAAGAATTTTTCCAAACGCGATCTCGCGCACGCATTTTACCCGCGAAAAGGCTTGCGTTAAACACAGCAAATAATAATCAAAGCCTAAAAAATATATTTAACTGGAGAAGGAAACGCATGTTGATCGAAAAAGAAAATGAAAAATGAGATGCCATTCTGAAGAAAAAAGAAAAAGAATAGAAGAGTAAATGATACGTTGTGTTAAGAAGATTAAAGAAGAAAGCGAATGAGACTCGATAGTCGCGACTCTCCTGTTCGAGCAAACAACATCGTCCAAGTGTCACGTGAGTTTCTTCTCAAGTTCGTTCTCGCTGAAACAAAGAAAGAAGCTAAAAATGATAAAAAAAGGAAGCAGAAAAGTGAAAAGTAAAAAAAAATAAATTCGCCGCGACCTTGAGTCGACGAGAATTAAAAAAAAAAGAAACCAAATACGCAACGGTACCAAAAATGCATAATGCAATAATCTATTATATATTATATATAATATACATAATATTTTAGTATTTTTATTAACAAGATTATTATATATACCATGACAATAATAAGGAAACTAATTAACGTACAAATTTGTTAGCCACGTTCGCACGGGGCACGCGATGTAATTCAGTCGCGACGCGCAAATTGGCGAAGGGATATGGTGACGTGATTTGAATGTTTCATTTTTGACCGAGTTGCGCGTGTGCAATTGTACATTTAATAACAAACGAACTAAAATTCGAAGTAATATCCTGTACTAGAAAGTAACACTGTTTAAATAGTGCAGAAACCATTTTCTAGATATTTTTACCAAATAATTTACAAGAAAGAAAGGAAAGTTAAAAGTGGTGGAAAAAAGTAATCTTTCGTTTCTGGACTTTGGAACAACACGAGGTTTGAAACATATTAAGAATTCAAAGTATAAAAATTCATATTACTAAAAAGACAAAAAAAAAAAAGATAAGTGCGCGCGTGCAATTGGATAAGAACGAACACCAAAGATAAATGCTGGGAAAGGTTGAAGCACCGGACAAAAAGAGAATACATTTGAATTTAAACCGCTAAACTGAGAGAGCTTAAACGCAAATTCCGATGAATCGCTGAGAACGGAGACTAGAATTTCTAGTCGCCTAGTCTATCCTCACCGTCGAGAGAGGTTTTTTCAAGCTCGATGCAGGAGGATTCGGCCAAATTACGATTTATTATGGCGTCGAGGTGTTTCTGGGCCTTATCTATCGGTGATCGATGCCATAACGAATAATTTTCGACCCTTGTGTACTTACTTTAAATCCAAGTCACATCATCATATATTTCCATAATGTTACGTGAGAGATTCATGTATTTCAAGTTCATTCTTTTTTTGTTTGCAGATCTCACGATAATTTTATAATACCAATCGTATATAAATTAGTTCTTACTCTCAGTTATTAACACTAGAACTATCAAATATGTCAAAATGACAATTTCCAGCTTTCTTTCTTTTTTTTTTTTTTTTTTTTTTTTTTTTGTTTGTAATTACTACAAACGCGTAGAAGCTTTTGATAAAATTAATGTTAACATATATTTGAGTCGGAATACGATTGTATACTTTATTTTTATCCTACTATTATATACTTTAGTTTTATCCTACTACCTTAATGACAATTATTTATATATTTGTATTTCATATAGTTCTAGTGTCAATTTTAATAATTATTTAAGTATTTTGTACATTGTTTTTTCTTTCTGTAAGTTAAATTTTCGTTATTTTCTTGAATTATTCAGACATACGATAAGTTAAGTTTCAAACAATACACGTATTTCTTGATTTATTCAACATTGTTATTATTTAATATTTGAATCTCCGCGTATCATCCATTTACGCTAAAAAGAAAAGATTTAGAAAAACGAATGTTTCGCATCGTAGGAAGATCGAAACAAAAAAAATGCCTTAGACATTCCGTAAAAATCAACGCGCTGCCGGTGCTCCTTTTTTAGTTATTCATAGATCACGAAGCATCACCATGGCCTCTCGTACTTTTTGTAGAGCTCATGTGGTCTCGTTGTCATCATAAGAGATTTCAATTGAACCCAACGAGCTCGTCACATTTGTTTCTGAAACAAATGGGAAATGGCATCGAGAACCTTGCAATACAAAAAAAAAAGAGAAAAGAAGAAAAAAAAGAAATACAAAAGGAAAACATTGAGAAAAAGTCCCTTCACCGAGATCCGGGCCCCGATCATAAACTCTAAGTATAATATTAAAATGCTTCCAATACTGTACTATTAAAACAGAAAAAAATTATTATTACACAATTTTTATGATTTTATTCGTTCGGACGCGTAGGTAAGCGATATATATAAATATATATATAATCTACAGATCGATAATACTCGAGAATTGTATTTTATAACGGTTTATGCCTCTTTTTATTTACACGTACCACGAGTGACAAGTGATATATATATATATTATATTATATAAATATATATATTGTTATTGATAAAAAAAATTGATAAAAAGAAGCGACGACTTATACGGGGATACACGGCAGGAAAAAAGAAAAGATGTAACGTTTAAAGGGCCGCGCCAAAAAAGTAGTGTCGTGTTCGGCCGAGCGGGGCGCCACCGTTGCATTTCCTCCGCGTCTAGAAGCTCCGGTTATCCGCGACAGGCATCGTGTCCGTACTACGAGATAAAATGGAAAAAATCCAGATATGATGCTTATAATACTCATTTATTATAGTGTTAATAGTTAAGAAATATATTTTTATATTATTATAATATTACGACACGATATATTATATATATAGTACTAATCGATCGCCGCGGATCCGTAAACCCGCGACGACGAGTCTGTTCCTCGGCTGGTACAGATACGCGAGAATCTTCTATTTTTATTTTCTAGTTTTTGAAACTCGATCGTAAACGATTCAACGTTCCTGTGCAATCGCTTTGTTATTTTTCTTCGTTATTTCTCATCATTACGTGTTATGTTCTCTATCTTTTTTCATTAACTTGTTTTTATTTGTATAATTTTTCTTCTTTCCTTTTTAAGGATCTTTTTAATCGTTGATATATATACCAATTTACCGGCATTCCTTAAGTATTTTTCCTTTCTATGATTTTACACAAAAATTTATATTCGTATGTTAAGTTTCGTCGGTTATCGATTTTCAATTATATATAATTATTCTCACTCTGAAGAAAAACGCCTCGATTCTGTACTTTCGAATACTTTCACGACCAACGGGTTTAGAACATCAGGAAGAAAAAGCAGGAAATTTACGAAGACAATATTGCATACGTATAAGTGACTAAATGAAGAATAAAAAAATTATATATATAAATATAAATATATAAATATAGATATATAAAGATAGAAATATTTGCTCTGATTCGGGAGTATTTGCAACCTGCTCGCCTCGATGTATGTATGTACGTACTATTAAAAATAACAGACACAGACTACAGCGTAATTTTTGCCAGCTTTCGCGCATCGGCATCGGTTATGTCTCCGTTATTTCCTAAACTATTACGTGAAAACTACGTAAAAAAAAAAAAAAAAAAAAAAAAAAAAAAAAAAAAAAAAAAAAAAAAAAAAAAAAAAAACAAAAAAAAAAAAAAAAAAAAAAAAAAAAAAGGAAAAAAAGATGAAGTAATTAAACTAAAAGTGAATAACTCATACGAGCATGATGAAACAAAACGAAATATGAGAAAACGAGGAGAGAAATACGAGGAAAAAAGAAGAAAAAAAATTGTTAATGATTGTTGATGCAACGATTAAAAAAAAAAATGAGCACCGTACGATGCCTTCCGTGAACGACCGAGCTTGCCTAGTTACCGAAATAATATAGAAATTCAATGATTCGATCTCGATATGAATTCTCTCGTCGAAAGTAACGCTATCCCTGCGATGCCTCTCCCATCTGTCGAACGATTGTTTCCTGTAACCGCAGACAATAAATATAAAGCGAGTAAATGGCGTGCCATAAACGAGTCTTCGTAAAATTGTAAAGAACACTACGATACCGACACGTAGAGTATATGTACCTCTATATTCGTGTTTGATTGAAAAGTGTTCTAAAACGAATTCCATGAGAGTATATATTGTGATTTTTCTCTAAAAAGGGGGATGCACGCGGGGATAACAAACATGTTCGCTTTAAATTGTATTCGACGAACACTGGTGGTTATGCCATCGAGCTTTCCATGACTACGTTACATAAGCACCAGAATCGTGCGTGTGTGCGTGTATTGCGTGTATGTACACCAGAAAAATACTCGGAAATAAAATACGGCAGGACAATAATAATACCGTTTCTTTTTAGAAATTAGAGAGCGTAAGCTATTAATTACAATAGTATATATAATATATATATAAAAATTGTAAGTGTGAAAAAAAAGGATAAATTTGCTAAATGCAGAAAGGTCTGCACGTGTACGCACAAGAACGCATCCCTTGCGTGTACGTGGATACACGTGTGTACACGGCACAGCATGTATGTACATAGGTAATACATTCGTAAGGTTACATTTAGTCGCCAGGAATAGCGATACGGATGTTATTGTAACAGTGAAGTGTAATAAGCGGTAGATACTTTGAGAGGATGGTGGGGGAAAAAAATATAAAAACCGGAAGGTTCCAGCTGCGTAGTGGATGCAGTGCCTTCTCCGGGTGAAATGATCTCGTAGTGTTGAAGCGAGCGGTTGCAAAACAGCTCGATAAGCAATTTGCATTGTATAATATTTTAATATAATATTTTAATCTAAATTTCAACGAAAATTTATCGCGGAGAATTGTAATTATACCAGTTTCGTTTCAGATCGACGTATTTTTAAGTTATTTTTCGTCTTGCAATACAGTTACCAAAATAAGGAGCATGAAATTGAATTCGAAACGAATTTCAAGATAACAGTCACTTCTTGGAGAAGGAGTATATATATTCTTATAATTAAAAGTATGTTATTCTAATCAAAACGATCTCCTTTTAAAAGTTCGATCGTTGATAATGGGCATTTGACATAGAGAAACAAAATAGAGAAAAAAGAAGAAGGAAAGAAATAAAAAGTATAATGAAAGAGGGAGGATGTTGAAAGGATCGAACACTGCGCGCACTACGCGGCGAACTTTCGAAGCACGAATCGATGAATTTGGTTAAAACGGAAACGGGAGCCGAACCTGTTACACACTGCGGAAAGAAGCAGCAGATAAAAAGAAAATGAAATTTAAAAAAATAATGTATTGTGACGAAGTTCCATCCATAATAAAATAAATGAAAATATTATACAGTTAGGCCGACTTTTCCGCCAGTTCGTGCCTTTTTTCTGCAGGGAGAGAGAGTGCAGTTTTGGAATCGATCTGAATGGTGTATGCTATTGATGTACCGCCTACTAATAGAAAAACATGGATAAGGAACAGGAAAGAAAGAAAGAATGAGACAAAGAGATTGGGGAAGAAGGGTATAATGTTAGAATCGTTAATGATCTTAGAGATCGTGATGAAATTATGGGCGGCCAGAAGGGACAGGATATGAGGAATTAATTACGCGGATAGATCGAACGAGTTTATGTTTGACATGATGACAAAGTATGTGTCCTGTAATGCATTATTCTCGAAGAACATTACGAGCACGCAAAATTATGTCAGACGTTGGTAAGAGAGAACAACAAGCAACAAATGAAAAGAAACGAAAACGGAGAAAAGAGGTGCGAGATTAAATGTGTAAACAGTCGAAACTGAATGATATGAATGAAGGGAGAGAATGAGAAGGAATGTGTGTGCGTGTGAAAGGAAGAACGGGAGAGAGAGAAAGTAAGTGAGAGAAAGAATTCTAGCAATTGTTGAACGTTCATTAAATTGTCCTCGTTTCACGATGTAATAAAGGCTATTTTACTTTGACATCGATGTTATATTTTTTACTTTACATATATTCCTTGTACCTTAGAATTTGGGTTTGAAGACTGGTATATCAAGATACGAAGATCTATAGCTAACAATGAAACTACTTTTACAAATGTATTATTAAATGTTAGAAGCAAAATTATAATAGAATAGCTTTGTCTATTGATACTAATAGTAGGGTCAACGATTAAATGACCACACCTATTAGGGCTCAGAGACGAAGCCAATTTGTTCAGTATTCCCGCCTATTGTGATTGAGGGGATTAAGTTACTTGTCTGAGCAGGTAAGGTCCATATTCCATTCATTGTCTCATATGAATAATGTCAGATCTATTATGTATTTAGTCAACGCCACCTTGTAGAGATAGAGACTTCTGTAACTCGTCGGTGGCGGAACATGAAAAACGATTACATCTATTTTGTACCTCGTCAATGATGCCATTACCATTAACTACACCCGTTTCCTCATCTGTGCCGCTGCCATTGACTGAGGATAGGATTCGTTAGATGCCGCTACTATACTTAATTGACAATGTCGCGTGTGGCACAAAAAAAAAGAGTATCAGATGACTCCCAAAAGATGAAACACGAAAACGCATTGCGTACCAGATTTACTTTACAGCTCGTCTGTGATTAAATATAATTGTAATAATTTAGCAATATTATCTATTAATTAAAAAAATATATAATGCAAAAAATTAATTATTCAGTTATTTGATATTTTAATTTTTTGATTAGATTAAAAATGCACAAGAAAGAATACTGATCTTTTAAGAAACTGATTTTTATTGTTAAAATTTATACATTACTCGGCGCAACCATGTTCATAATTATATAACAGGTTTAAAATTTCATCCTCGCTCTATCATATACTGTACATGGACGAACGGAAAGATCTCAATTTAAAGGGAGTTTCAGGCACTGTATATCTACAGCATCTCCTTTATATCTATTCAATTGACTCAGTAAATGTAACTTTGGTTGTTTACAATGAGTTGTATGCAATTCATATGATGTACATATATTCAACAGTATAGGTTCTTGTAAACTTTTTACAGGGTTTCTTGTTATCATACTTTCATATAAATGCACTGCTGCTTTTAACTGGCCTGTATATAAAAGACAAACAGCCATATTATTAATTAATGCTATGTTTGATGGATCCAATGCTTCTGCTGCTTGGAAACACTTGTATGCTTCTTGAAAAGAATTGTGGGCTACTGCCATTAATCCTCTGTCTGTTAATTCTCGAACAGTAGGACCACTCTCTTTTTTATGCAGATTGATTAAAAATTTTTCTGCTGCCAAAACATCTCCCAAAAATAGATGTAATCTACCTATACTAGATCTCAATGCATCCATTTGTTCAGGTGACCAATCTGCAGATTCACAAAGTCTTCCTAAAATATCTATACCCAATACATAATTTTTCATGCTAACAGCACAGTTAATAATAGATATAAAAGTCCTGGATCTTCTGCCTTTCCACAATCTTATAGCATCTTCTTGTTCTGCAGGGTTAATCTTAATACGTGATCCATCTCCATTAAATCCATTGCTAAAATTGATTATAATTTGATTCACAATTGCTAGAATCTTATAAAGATTATCCAATGCTTGTTTTGATTTTGCACAATACATTGGAATCTCAGCTAAAAGTAGTCTAAAGGAAAAGGAAGCCATAGAACCTGGCCTGGTACCATACAGTTCTGGATAAAATGTAAAATACATGTCTGGTTTATCCAAATTACCAAATGGTTTTGACTCATTCTCTAAAATATCAATTTGCTTGAGCTTGGTTAAAAGAGCTAGCCTCGTGTACCATAGTTGCAAAGAATGCGGAGAATGTTTACTAGGTTGATTTATCTTACCATATCCTTGAGCATATACTGCTAATAATCTTCCTGATAAATTTATTGCAGCTTTGTAACAACCAGCTTGTATTAATGTCCTTAAGCCACGTTCGTCTTGAGTTACATCAGAAGCAGTGAGCACATGCCTCTGTATATTTTCATCTTCACCTAGGAATCTTACAACAGTACTCTTTATCAAATTGGGCATGTCCCCTTGAACTGCAAGTCCTGGCATCGTTAAATTCTCTCTCTCCAGGAAACTAGTTCCAGCAGTCGACGTGGCTACGTTTCGTAAGATTTTTCTTGTCTGTTCTGAAGGTATCCACGCATCTCTGTGTACATCGTTCGTGCCACTATGATCGAGTCGTTCGTTACCAAGCAATGAACTACTCTTTAAAAATTCGTTCGATTGATCCGTCAGTAATTCAAAATCCGGGATTCGACTTCCAGAACCTCTTTGCACGTCGAAGAAATCTTCCTTTTTAGGCGAAACGATCTCATCGAAGATCGTGCGAGATGCATTTTCAAAATAGCGGCTGATATCTGTCTCCATTTCTTTCGTAACCTCTTCAGTAGTCTCGCATTTCTGCTGTGAAGTCTCATTTTCTTCGGCCATTCTACGCCTAACTATTTTGTTTTCACTTGAAAATCTATATATACATTTATTTATATGATTTACAAAATCCTATAAACATTAGATCGAAAAAAATACCTTAAACGTCAACTGTCAAAATCAGATGGAGACATTCTGCCACGAATCATGTATATAATAGAACGAGTTATTATGTACCTGTTTTTATCTACCAATCAATTTATTAATCATTGATATTTTTGTACAATCTTTTGTGCTACAATATGAATAAATTTCTGCTATAATTACTAGGTTTAGTTGAAAAATGTAGTATTCTAATTGTTCAAGACATAATTATGATATAATAATTAAATTTTCTAATAAGTTGATATGATGAATGATAATAATGTACTTAGTTCTGAAAATTATAGTCGTACGTATCTGACTAGAAAACAGTTTTCAACATTGAAACAAAATTAATTTCTTTTTATTTAATGTCACTATATCAAAGATGGCACTATAAAATGATAATGATAATGACAATATATACCATATGTATTCCATACGAGTACAAGTGGAGATTATAAGAGATTTTATAAATTAAGTATAATATGTACAATGCAACGAAAGATGTTCTCCTTTCAAGTGGTTATACTATGCCTCTTATTGGATGTAAGTTCATTAAAATATAAGAAATAGAATATTTTTTACTGTATTTAAGTCTGTATTGAAGAAAATATTAAAATGATGGTAAAAGACACTTGTTACTATTATTTATTATAAAATATTAAATCATTTTAGTTGGAACATACAAAATTCAAGGGAGAAATGTAATATATAAAGTAGTAGATGAAAGTTTAAAAGTTGGTTTTCGTTCTATTGGTATGTATGTAATGAAATTATTAATATTATTAATTTGTCCTATTATAAATATATTCTGAAAATGTATCATTTCTTATTTATTACATATAGATACAGCTGTAGTGTATCGAAATGAAGAAGATATTGGCTATGCTCTAAAAGATTTATTACCAAAATATAATCTTCAAAGGAGTGATATATTTATTACAACTAAGCTTTGTATGTATCAATAATGATTTTAGATAATATAAAGTATGTTAAACTTAAACTAAATATATAAATATATTAAAATCATATATTTATAATAGCACCAAGTGAACATGGAGATCCAAAAGGAATAGAAAAGTCTGTGCAAAAATCTCTTAAAGCACTTAATACTACATACATTGATTTGTACTTGATTCATTGGCCAGGTGCAGCCTGTATCTCAGAAAGTTCAACAAATAATCCAAGTTTAAGAGCAAAGACTTGGGATAAATTAGTAGAATTGAAGAAACAAGGGTTCATAAGATCCATAGGTGTATCCAACTATACAATCAAACATCTAGAAGAATTATTGCAAAATTGTAAAGATATACCACCAAGCGTTAATCAAGTAAATCAATTGTACCTGAATTTAATTTTTATTTTAATTTATATTAATTAAAAAATTGAAATATATTTTTGTATTATAGGTTGAGTTGCATCCACATTATCATCAAAAAGAATTAATTAAGTACTGCAATAGCAAAGGGATTCATGTACAAGCATATTCTTCTTTAGGAACTAGTAGCAGTACTAATCTTTTAAGAGATCCAATTGTCGTAAAAATAGCTACTCAACATAATGTATCACCAGCGCAATTATTATTAAATTGGGCTTTGCAACAAGGAATTGGTGAATAATTTTTCTTTTTAAGATGAATATTCCTACCATGTATCATTTAATGATATTATTACAGGCATCATTCCCAAAGCTGTAAAGAAAGAACATATAAGGGATAATATACAGCTAGATTTTGTTATTGATGAAGAGAGTATGAGAGCTTTATTTTCTCTACCTCAACATAAATATGCTTGGGACCCTTCTAATGTGTATTAGATAGCTTAAATGCAAATAAAATAAAAAAAAAAACATGGAAGATCTTGCAGATCAGATTGCACACCTTTGTTTAGAAAAATATAATAAGCTTGGTAAGAATGGTAAACCATCAGAGAAGGAGTGGACTGTGCTATCAGGCATAGTGTTAAAAAAAAAGGACAGCTCACTCACTTTAGTAGCTCTTGCTACAGGCACAAAATGTTTAGGAAAATTAGATTTAATAAATACGAAAATATATGAGGAAGGTTGCAGATTAAGTGATTCTCATGCAGAAATTCTTGTTAGGCGTGCCTTTTTAAGATATTTATATGAGCAAATCAATATCTTACTCAGTGACTCTAAAAGTGATGTTTTTACAATAGATGATCAGAAAAAAATTAAAATAAACGATAAAATATCGTTTCATTTTTTTACGAGTCAAACTCCTTGTGGAGATTGTTCTATATTTTTGAAAGAAGAATTCTATGGGGATGATGCACCTCCAACAAAAATGATAAAATGTGATTATAATAACAGAGTGGAAACAATAAAATCAAATGCCGATAAAAAAGAAAAACAAATAATTAAAGATATATATAGAACCGGTGCAAAATGCATAAAATCCGAAAAATGCCAAGATCCTCATTTACCTGGAATAAACTACCATGTGGTTGGACCGTTACGTACTAAACCAGGAAGGGGAAATCCTACTCTTAGTTTATCTTGTTCAGATAAAATAGCAAAGTAAATATAACTGTGTAATATTACAATTAATATTAAATAGTATTTTTATAGAATATGAAAATTAAGCTTTATCTACTGATTTTAGATGGAATTTACTTGGAGTACAAGGATCACTTTTATCAATATTGATACCTCCAATAAAAATGGAAACTATTGTAGTTGGAGGCAATTCTCCTTTTTCCCTAGAGGCGATGGAACGTGGATTGTACAAACGATTCAACGAAAAAGTACGTAAACTAAAGATTGTACAAAGTAAACTTTACTTTAAACAACAAAAAAATTCTGAGAGGAAACATCCATGTCCATCAAGCATAATATGGTGTGCTGTAAGAAATCGGTAATCTTTGATATTTACTTTTTTCTGATAAAGCTATGTTTTTAAACAAGATGGTTTTAATAATTGTTTATTTATAGCGATACTGAAGTAGCGGTTGAGGGTAGAAAACAAGGAGCTACGAAAAAAAAGAAAGGTAGCAATCTACTTGTAACGAGACGCGCTCTTTTTGAAATGTTCTTGCAAACTTGTGATAAATATCGACACCCTGATTGTAATATAAGACATC